>CM055742.1:19804940-19889985 GCA_029465975.1 Dallia pectoralis | reverse complement strand
TATCATTCTGGATATTGGTTATAATGCTACATCCTCATATTATTATGGATATTGGTTATACTGCTACATCCTCATATTAATATGGATGTTGGTTATAATGCTACATCCTCATATTATTATGGATATTGGTTATAATGCTACATCCTCATATTATTATGGATATTGGTTATTATGCTACATCCTCACTGGCTAACACATTTTAGCTCTGCCTTTTGCAACCAAAACATTATGAAACATCTTTAAATGCAAACAATCTGTAACCTAGCCTTTCGGTCACTGTTGCTTGGCCAAGTCTAAAACATTCATAAACGCAGTCTATATTTAACAGAGAATATCTCAGCAACTCGACCATAAGCCGCTACAGAGCTCAACTACTGAGAAAACAATGCTGGCCTTGTTTAAAGTCGATGCATTTTTCAATATCAAGCAATGGGGGATTACTAATAAATCTAAACCAGGTTTAAGTGCAGCTGCCTTGAATTCGCCTCCATGCATCTCCTTCCAAGTGAACATCTGACCTGCATAAGCATAAACAGCTTGTCTGTCTGACGCCAGGAGATTGTTTTACTCTGTGCGCAAATGGGAACTTCAACCTGGGATTCTGACACAGGAGAGTAGACCATTGGTATCTGACTGCTGATTGTAAAGGTATTATAGTCAGAGGAGTAAAACATGATTTGTTGTTTTGACTGAGCCTGTTTCACAATAGACTGTATGATACCTCAAAATATGACATATTTGTGATGATTAACACCTGCAATAACAATCTACCCACACTAGCGAAAGCCTGAAACCAGTGGGTCTAGGATGAAGTCATCTGAGCTGAGTCTCTGAGTCTATAAGATGTCCCGAACAATAAACATTTCAACAAATGATTCATCATAATTACATGATAATGCAACAGCCAATTTTCCATTGGAACGTTGACTACAGAGGACCTCATTATTCCTGACCAGGACCGTTGAGGCATAAAGACATAGAAGAGATCTCTTCATCTCCAGTACATTCAAACGCCAAGGACCCATTGAAATCACAAAAACCATCTTGCAAAGCTGCAGTCTAAACTAAGCGGGCAGCAGAGATGGCAAAAGTACTCACTTCTAGTACTTAAGTAGAAGTACAGATACTAGTGATAAGAAATACTCTGGTAAAAGTAGAAGTACTGATTTAATTTATTTACTCAAGTAAAAGTAACAAAGTACAGGCTTGGAAATGTACTTAAAGTATAAAAGTAAAAGTAGCTTTGCGAATGACATTCATTCTAACTGGACCACAAATATGACTAGAGTGCAAGCTGAGAAACTTCAGTGGACATGGAGAAAAGGCTCTTTATATGCCATTGTCTACATTTTAAATGAATGTCTGCCAATAGGCCTAAAACATCACATATATGATTATTGTGACAGAGACTGGGACTCCAGGTTAATAAGATTCTGACTGAGTAGCAATTGTGATTCTGTGATAAGTCACAGATCCTGTTCCTTTTTTAATCTTCCCCTTAACATTTAAAGGAATCTACATATAAGTTCTGCATACTTTTAGACAAATCTCAGCGACAGGGAGAGAGAGACCGCAAGTGATCACATGTATACCTCAAAGTCTGTCTGTGCTTGATGTTGGGTGAAACCTTAAGACCCTTCAAAACATGTGGAATAACTTCTAAGGCATAATTAAAATAACAACCAGAACCTTTTTTAGCATCAATGTACTGTGTGTGTGTGTATATGTGGGTGTATGTACACATGAGTATCAGTTCGAATGTGTGTTCGCATGATACAGAGAGAATCCAATACTACCAGAAACCTTTGTTTAGCTTCAAAAGAAGCTGATTTTCAAAGTTCTTGGAATCAACACGTGCCCTTTTTGGTGTAAAAATCAGCCCTGCAGTGCTGAACAGTCTCTCGCAGGCAGCGGAGGCAGGCAGTGCCGTGTTTAGCCTCTATGACAGGCGGCATACTGCTGGGAAAGACTTCAGTACATCCGTTGCATCACCTGGGCACCCCAGGTAGGTCTCCAGCTGTTTGGTATTTTCTTGGGACCTGGACTGCTTGATTGCTGAAAAAAAGTCCTCCTCCGAAGAATGGTAGGTATCACCTCCTTCAGTCATCACCACAACTTGTTCCTTCAAGTGACTTTTGATGTAGTCAAGGCCTATGGAACACAAAACCAAATAAGATGTCAACTATCTCTAAGATGGTTTATAATTTACACACACACACACACACACACACACACACACACACACACACACACACACACACACACACACACACACACACACACACACACACACACACACACACACACACACACACACACACACACATATACATAAGGATTACATATATATTTTGTTTGCACCAGGTAAGTGATACTTCAAATGCTGGACTTTTCACTATTAGAAGTGTAAAGCAAACAGTGCAAGACATACCCAGTTTCAGGACACATTCATCACTTGTCCAGCAGGTCTTGAATTTGGGGACGAGAATGGCAGCGGCAATTAGTTCTGGATCTGTGAGCATCTGTCCAAAACGTCTTTCAAGGCCTGCTAGAAGTGCTTCAATCAAAGGCCTACAGGACTTGGAGGAAATGCAGAGGTGCTGGAGCTTCGCCTGGAGTAATGTTATTGTAGCTACCAACCATCCCATCTGCACATTGGCCTCTCCCTGGAGAACATCAAGCGCTTTTGCAAATGGGCTCATGGTCTTGGTATACTCTGCCAAAAAAGCAAGCTCAACAGGAGTGAACCTGACAACAAAAAACACAAAAAGTGATTAATGAATATAGCATATAGCATTCATTAAGCCAATTTAAACCAATCCATAACTGCAAGACATTAACTAAATTATATGAAGCTACCTCACATTGCAGTCAATAAATCTACAAAACAAAAAGGCAAGTACATACATAGGAATCTTTAGCGCGCTGCAGACAGCTGTAATTGCTCCTTTTCCTTGTTCCTTTAGGATTCTCACAATTCTCTCCACAGCAAAGAAGAGAGAGTTCCACCGTGTCTCATTGGGCCTCAGGAGCTGAAGTTTGCAGTTATCCTGTATGATTTCAGCAGCTGTGGTAGATCTTGAGCTTTTGCTCCACAGACTTGAACACTTGGAGAATGCTGAACGAGACAGCCGCTTGTAGACTGGATTTCCATTTGCTTTCAAGGCATCAGCGGTGGAGATCAGGTTGAGAAGGTGGCATGCACAACGTTGGTGCTTTGGCAGCTGGTATTCCAAGCCATTATCCTCAGCCAATATTGTCTCGGCTTCAACAAACTCAACACTTGTGATATCTCCCCCCTCTTCTTCTTCATCACTCTCTCCTTCTCCCGTACTTGCCCTCGCACCCTGAAGTGCACTATCCGGATGGTTATTTTCATCCAGCTCACCATAAACTCTAAAGGCCTTTATAAAATTTGAACCATTGTCAGTTGTTGTGCAAACATTTTTTTGCGGATGTTGTACTCCACATGTATATCGTTGAGAGCACTAGCGAGGGCAGAAAAGGTATGTGACCCTTTTAGCTGTTTGCACGCTAGGGCAGCACAGCACCTCTGCAGAGTTGCACCATCTATCCAATGCGCAGTGACACCTATAAACCCCCGTCTGTGTGCGGTCCAGCAATCTGTGGTGGTTGCAATAACCTCAACTTTCTTCAAGGCCAATTTCAGATTATTTTTCATTTCTGGTGTTGCTTTTTCCACTTTGTTTTTAAGTGTGCCACGAGACATCACTGCTAGATCGGGCTGGAGGAGAAGCAGAAGGTCTCTATATCCCTGCTGCTCAACTACACTGAGTGGGTGTAGACCTTGAATGACGAAGTCAATGATTCCTTTACCCACACTGACCTGTGACACTCTTGGCTTCCCATAACTTTGGTTGTTTGGCTGATGGGTCTGCATTCGGGGTTGACTTTCTTTTCTGAACAACTGAAGTGAGGCTTCTGTATCTCTCCATATGATTGACATGCTTTCTCTGTGAGTGAAAATACAGACAAACACACACACAAAATGTTCAGTGATGTAGCCAAGACCCTCTGACATAACTTACTATGAAATGTGAAACATTAGGCACCATGACCTAAAACCTATATCTTGGTATATTTTAACTGGCAACATACACAGTATACATAGCCCATATTTACTTCTTAACATTTCAATACACTGTAAATGCAGCCTCTTCCTCTAAATGGGTAAAGCACTGGTATAGCAACTGTATGACAGCTATTACTGTTTTTTATTTTTGTGTGAACTTCCAAATTCTTTATGGCTAGTAAAGTCGAACTTTGGATTGCTGTCATCCTTGATTCTAGGGACTGACTGACTGATCTGGGGAGTGCAAGCAAGGGACTTTAAGAAAAGATACAAATGTAATGTTTTTCTAGTTCATTCAAATTCAACCAAGCCAATCTATCTATTGTCTATGTGTATCTCTCAGTCTATTGTCTGCGTATCGCCCATTCAACCATTGGCGTCATAAGCCCAGTGAGGTGTGATCGGTGTCTGGGTACCGCAATTAGCCCCACTTGGGTACCAACGCCCAGCGGCGTTGGATTATGGCGACAGAGGGCAGTTTAGGTATCAAAAAACATGTAAATAGTAGTTTGCAATTCTGAAAACGGGACACGGTAACTAGCCCGTTTCTAGGAATAGTCATGGAAGGACGAGGCTGTAGCTTTTCAACATTGTATATTTATATGAATTACTAACTGCAACGCCTGCGGGCGTGGGCTGTTGGTGCTTCTAGTGTTAACCAGCTCACACAGTTTGAAAGAAAAAACGTAAAGTGGTCTTGATGATAATAAAAAAACAAGTCCTCTAACTTACGTCTCAGAGATTTGAGACATTAACGTTAACATTAGCCCAAAATAAAGTCGATTTGAGAAGAACGAGTAACGTTAACTTAAGTGGTCTCGAAAACAGAGACAGCTACAGGAGAACAACAGGCTCAGCCCTAAGCGATAAACAAGTAAGCTTTCTTTCTTTTCGCTGTGTACAACTTAGCCACAAAAACATGGTGGATTGTACTTAACTAGCTAGCTAAATGCTAGCCAACCAAGAAATTGTCATTGCTAGCAGGAGAACAAATGTAACTGACCATAACGTAAACTTCATACAGTTACTGAAACAAACAACAAATAGCTCTTGATAAAAACTAAAAAGATGCATTTACCTCTATGTGCTTTTTCAAATTCGATGGTGAATTCTTGAAAGCCAGCAGTTCATGGCGTTTCGGTTGGCACAATTGGCAGCACATTCGCCAGGAGTCATTTTTCATGCCTACTATGTCAAACATCTCTCTCAGATAAGGCCAAGGATGATTGGGAATGTCTTGCTGCTTGTCTGCCGAATCTCTGGTATCTCCGTTTTGTTCATTTTCAATGTCGCCGTCCATAATACTCTGCGAACGTTACCCAACAAGCTGCAATGATTTGCTGCGAATGAATGCCGCCGAATCTGTCGAGTCGTCTTGTGGTGGTGCGTCAAATGCAACGAATATTCTCATCCAATTAGATTGAATTTGGTATTGATGACGCGAAAAATAATAATGGTAACTCCAGTGAAATTATTTGAAACTAGAGTAGCGAGCCACTTTTGCAAAATGTAATAAGTAGAAAGTACCGATATTTGTGTTAAAAATGTAAGGAGTAAAAGTAAAAAGTCGGCACAAAAATAAATAGTAAAGTAAAGTAAAAATACCTGAAAAATCTACTTAAGTACAGTAACGAAGTATTTGTACTTCGTTACTTCCCATCTCTGGCGGGCAGTCTGGGAGCGACCCAGAACTCAGTCAATAAATAGAAAGCCTATCAGGGCCTGTACGCTGAACGCATGGATCCAGCCTGACTAGTTGTTTCATCTGTACGCTGAACGCATGGATCCAGCCTGACTAGTTGTTTCATCTGTACGCTGAACGCATGGATCCAGCCTGACTAGTTGTTTCATCTGTACGCTGAACGCATGGATCCAGCCTGACTAGTTGTTTCATCTGTACGCTGAACGCATGGATCCAGCCTGACTAGTTGTTTCATCTGTACGCTGAACGCATGGATCCAGCCTGACTAGTTGTTTCATCTGTACGCTGAACGCATGGATCCAGCCTGACTAGTTGTTTCATCTGTACGCTGAACGCATGGATCCAGCCTGACTAGTTGTTTCATCTGTACGCTGAACGCATGGATCCAGCCTGACTAGTTGTTTCATCTGTACGCTGAACGCATGGATCCAGCCTGACTAGTTGTTTCATCTGTACGCTGAACGCATGGATCCAGCCTGACTAGTTGTTTCATCTGTACGCTGAACGCATGGATCCAGCCTGACTAGTTGTTTCATCTGTACGCTGAACGCATGGATCCAGCCTGACTAGTTGTTTCATCTGTACGCTGAACGCATGGATCCAGCCTGACTAGTTGTTTCATCTGTACGCTGAACGCATGGATCCAGCCTGACTAGTTGTTTCATCTGTACGCTGAACGCATGGATCCAGCCTGACTAGTTGTTTCATCTGTACGCTGAACGCATGGATCCAGCCTGACTAGTTGTTTCATCTGTACGCTGAACGCATGGATCCAGCCTGACTAGTTGTTTCATCTGTACGCTGAACGCATGGATCCAGCCTGACTAGTTGTTTCATCTGTACGCTGAACGCATGGATCCAGCCTGACTAGTTGTTTCATCTGTTTATTTTCTTGAACATAAGACAGTGTATAGGCAGGCAGTGTATAGGCAGTGTATAGACAGTTTATAGCCAGTGTATAGCCATGTACAGGCAGTGTATAGACAGTGTATAGGCAGGCAGTGCATAGACAGTGTATAGACAGTGTATAAGCAGGCAGTGTATAGACAGTTTATAGACAGTGTATAGGCAGGCAGTGTATAGCCATGTACAGACAGTGTATAGACAGTGTATAGGCAGGCAGTATATAGACAGTTTATAGCCAGTTTATAGGCAGGCAGTTTATAGACAGTTTATAGCCAGTTTATAGGCAGGCAGTTTATAGACAGTGTATAGCCAGTCTATAGCCATGTACAGAGAGTGCCACTTAGGGTTTGCATGTAAATAAATGGTTAGAATCCACTGAGCTTATTAGACACGTCAGGACCTATTTCTTTTTCAAAAGTCAGGTTCAGAGGCCTCTAGACATGAACGTTCTAGCAGTCATTTTCACTGATGAGACAAAACCGTTTGTGTCACAAGTGGTGAACGCTAGGTTCCCACTCTGGGTCTTTAATGGGGTGCACTTCCTGTTTTTTGGTGGTTGGATTTGAATTGAGCACAGCTGTTTTCTATTAGCGGGGATATACTGCATAAGTCACTGTGGAATGTGACAAGCTGCTTGGTATTATTTCTACGTCAAGTTGCAAATTGTTGCAAATTGCCTTCCCCTGTTTCACACCAAGTCCCAATTAGTAATTATGTGTGTATATTAGACAGTGTACATCTATGTCCTTGTGCACATGTCTCTGTGTTGGTTTGTAATTGCATAAACTTGCTTTACTATTGTGTATGGTGCTTTCTCCTTTCCACAAAACTTGTTTGGTTGCTATCTGTTACTTGTGGTCTTTAAAATAAGCATGAGGTTAAGATTCCTGTGTGTGGTTCTTGTCCTTATGTTATGGTATAACACAGGGGCTCAAATTCAATGGGACAAATCAACACAATCGGTTCCAGCTAATGAAAAACAGACCCAAAGCATGATGCTGCCACCACTATGCTTTACTGTGGGTATGGTGTTATTTGGGTGATGTGCAGTGTTGTTTTTGCACCAAACATACCTTTTGAAGTTACGGCCAAAAAGTTTAAACTTGGTTTCATCAGGTCAAAACACATTCGCCCACATGCTTTGGAAATATATATATTTTTTAACAATCCTGATCCTTTGGAAGCTCTCTGCGGACCATGGCTTTTGCTCTGAAATGCAACTAAGAAA
Source organism: Dallia pectoralis (assembly GCA_029465975.1). Lineage (NCBI taxonomy): Eukaryota > Metazoa > Chordata > Actinopteri > Esociformes > Umbridae > Dallia > Dallia pectoralis. The sequence continues at coordinate 19,882,056 of CM055742.1, read as the reverse complement.
ATGTCAGTAAAATCCTACTGGAACAGCTGACTTTTATTTGTGAATAATCAGAGTGACTTTAAATGGATGGGAGGTTTAAAACTATTTTTTTACGTGAGTTGGAATGTGATTGGTTAATTCTGAACACAGCCACACCCCCAGTTATATGAGAGTGTGCACACTTATGAAACCAGGTTATTGTAAGTTTATTTTATTTTCAGTTTATTTTTTATTTCAGTTTGTTTTTCGATTGAATTGTTCTTGTTATAAGTGACAATAAAGGTGGAAAAAGTTCTGACATTTATTTTTCTCAACATTTTTCACGACTTTTTATATTCAATGTACATATGTATCATCTGGTTCTTGGACACCTCCCTGACTAAGGTCCTTCTCCCACGATCACTGAGTTTGGCCGGTCAGCCAATTCTAGGAAGAGTCCCTGTGGTTTTAAACTTCTTCCATTACGGATGATGGAGGCCACTGGGCTCATTGGGACCTTCAATGCTACACAAATGTTTCTGTACTCTTTCCCATATTTGAACCTCGATACAATCTTGTCTCAGATGTCTACACTAAGTCCTTGGACTTCATAACTTGGTTTGTGCTCTGACATGCACTGTCTACTGTGGGACCTTATATAGACAGGTGTGTGTCTTTCCAAATCACATCCAATCAACTGAATTTACCCCAGATCAACTCCAATCAAGTTGTAGAAACATATCTAGGATGATCAGTGGAAACAGTAAACAGTACTGAGCTCAATGTTGAGTGTCATGGCAACGACTGTAAATACTTACGTACATATTTTTAATAGATTTGCAAAGATAAAACGTTTTTCATTAATTATGGGGTATTGTGTGTAGAATATTATGATAATTTTTGTAATCCATTTTGCAATAAGCTTTAACATGTCAACATTTTGAAAAAGTGAAGCGCTGTGAACACTTTCTTGATGCACGGTATATTTAATCAATTATCATTTAAGCTGTAACAAAATAAAATGTGGAGAAAATAATGATTTGATTACTTACTGATCGGATTCAAATGTAAAATTTGTAAAAGCAAAACACTATTGTGTTAATGTGATTGTGGTCTGAATGTAAAATATGTGTTCAGTAATGTACATTGTATTTAAAATCTGACAATTCCTATATTAATAACCATTCGTATATTAATAACCATTCGTATATTAATAACCATTCGTATATTAATAACCATTCGTATATTAATAACCATTCACATATTAATAACCATTATTAATAACTATTCACATATTAATAACCATTATTAATAACCATTCACATATTAATAACCGTTCACATATTAATAACCATTATTAATAACCATTCACACATTAATAACCATTCGTATATTAATAACCATTCGTATATTAATAACCATTCGTATATTAATAACAATTCACATATTAATAACCATTCACATATTAATAACCATTCGTATATTAATAACCATTCGTATATTAATAACCATTCACATATTAATAACCATTATTAATAACCATTCACACATTAATAACCATTCGTATATTAATAACCATTCGTATATTAATAACCATTCGTATATTAATAACAATTCACATATTAATAACCATTCACATATTAATAACCATTCACATATTAATAACCATTCGTATATTAATAACCATTCGTATATTAATAACCATTCGTATATGAATAACCATTCACATATTAATAACCGTTCACATATTAATAATCATTCACATATTAATAATCATTCACATATTAATAACCATTATTAATAACCATTCACATATTAATAACCGTTCACATATTAATAATCATTCACATATTAATAACCATTCACATATTAATAACCATTATTAATAACAATTCACATATTAATAACCATTCACATATGAATAACCATTCACATATGAATAACCATTATTAATAACAATTCACATATTAATAACCATTCACATATTAATAACCATTATTAATAACCATTCACATATTAATAACCATTATTAATAACCATTCACATATTAATAACCGTTCACATATTAATAACCATTCACATATTAATAACCATTCACATATTAATAACCATTCACATATTAATAACCATTCACATATTAATAACCATTCATATATTAATAACCATTCATATATTAATAATCATTCATAAGTCATATACTTCAGAAGGTGTTTTTGCGGATGCCTCAAGGTTGAACTAGTTATTTAAATTAATTATTTAAAACCGGTTTCTTAAAAATCCCAAAGTGTTTGTCAGAGACTGACAATCGGATACTGTACAGGAGAGAGGAGAGCATGTTTGCTGCATGTTATAAAGTACAATAAAGGAAGAAAGCTTTTGATCACCTGCTGATTATGTACATTTCCCCAGTGACAAAGACATGATCAGTCTATAATTTGTATGGTAGGTTTATTTGAACAGTGAGAGACAGAACAACAACACAATTATCCAGAATAACGGAATAAGTTATGAATTGATTTGCATTTCACTCAGTGAAATAAGTATTTGATCCCCTGTCAATCAACAATATTTCTGGCTCCCATGTGTCTTTTATACAGGTGTCAAATTGTGTATATGACCTTAACCCTGTGAAACCCAAGCTAAGATCAATTTAACCTCTTCATGACAGGGCCCCTGACCTCAATTTCCGCCTAAAATGACCCACCCCAATCTAAATGGATATTGCTCTGGAACAGAACCATGTAGGAATATTTGGCAAAGGGTATTTAAAAGAAAACCGTCTGAATTTAGTGGTAATGTTCAATTAATTAAGGATAATGTAACACACATGATCTGGCATGAGCTAAAACAAAAAAACATATGTTTTTTTGCTTTTTTATGTTTTAGTGATTTTAAACATTTATATCTTATGTCTGGATGTCTGTCCTTCCTTTGTGTTCCCCTAGGTCTCAGCTTTATGCCAGACTTTGTTTCTATATCAATTAACGACCGAGATACAGCTATTTTACTGAGAGGTGGTCTTTTTTCCTTTCAGTCTAGTAAGGTATTGCATCGTCTCCTACACTGTCAGTTTTCTATATAGACGAATGGGAGCAAAGCCCTATGGGAAATGAAGTCTTTACCTTCGATAAGGAAGTGAAATTTTCATGGAAACTAGTTTTGAGTGAAACAGATCGTGTTACATGTTGTAAATGTATAGTCTTGCCTGAATATGGATCATTATGGATTACTATGGGTGCTAAAAATATCCCTGGGAATATAGGAAATGAAAAACGATCAACTTTGGCTGATGTAAGTACAATATTATCGTATTTTATCGCTTTGGTAAAAAATTGGGTACTGCAATGATCCCTAGTGGTAGTATAGGGAACTGCAAGTATCCCTAGTGGTAGTATAGGGTACTGCAACGATCCCGGATACGGGACACCTGTCAAGATCAGGTTAACTGCTGCAATTGCTGACTGAATGTATTGTAGGGTAAACTGATTAAACCTGAAGATGGGACATTCAATTAAAATATTTGGCACCTTATCATTCAATCTAATGCTTTTTTTCAAAGTCAATAAACATATTTTTACACCTGTATTTCTCCTTCCAAAAGGCTGCTGGCATCCAACCTAAAGACCCCCAGCCCAGTCTCTGAAACTACCGGGGAGGCATTTGGAGTTCGTAAGGTGAGCACCGACAACGAGGGAGAGAAACTGGGCGTCATGGCCGATGGAGTGAGGCCTGTGTTCCTGGCCAGAGGTTCATATGCATATTTGGGGTAGGAAGGCCTCCGAGGGAGGGTGTGCATACTGCGAGATGGCAGCCGGGAAGGCACGGCTCTTATACCAGGCTGCGCTACCCCCGTGATTAGGGGCGGTGGGTGCATAAGGCAACGGGTCTCAGATGCCAGGCCCTCGTGGCCCCCCTGGAGCTCCTCGTCTGGCAGCATGCTAATTTCAGTGAAGACGGAGGCCAGCGTGTGATAGCGAGGCTCCCAGTCCAGCAAGTAGTCCGAGCCATAACTGCCCCGCAGCTGTTCCTCCAAGCCCACCAGGGAGCTGAGGGAGCCACCCACAGAGGCCTGGTGGGCCAAGAGGGGGACATAGCCCCTCATGCTCTCTTCCAGGTCCTTCATCCTGATCTGAGGAAGCATCCCCTCACCCCCTCCCTCCTCTTTAAATGTGTAGATGCTCTCAGAGCTTTGTAGACCTGTGGTAAGACCTGTGCTTGTAACAGCGGTCATGACTGTCCCTGGGTACCCATCCTCTGAATGGCAGGAAAGCTGGTCCGAGTCCAGAGGAACACCTGAGTCAGGCACCCTTTCGCTTTGATCCGAGTAGGTCCTCTTGCGGCGTGGGTATTCATTGATCATCTTAATCTCCTGGTCTTCAGCTGTCTCACCTTCTGCTGAGCCGCGGCCGCTTATGTCCGAGTTTCGAATTGGAAGGGATATCTCCCTCTTCACTCGGACAGGGATGGGAGCTCTCAGCTCCAGCAAGCCACGGTTCATGCTGGCACGCTGTGGGCCCCCGCCTTGGTTAGGCCTGCCAAACCTACCTGTGCCATGGTTGAGGTTGGCTGCAATGGCGGGTGCCTTCTTAATCGCTGCCTCCTTGGTCTTGTACCTCAGGACAAGACCTATAAAGATGATGAGAAGGAGAAGGACAATTGCTAAAGAAATTCCCAAAGTGATAGTCTGGACGCTGAGGGCCACACCGACAATCGCTTCAGCAGAATTAGATATGTTGACCATTATAATGCTTGTGGCGTACTTAGAGTCTATTCTGGGACTGCCAGCGGACACCAATAACTTCACAAAATGTTGGTTTGAAATACGACCTCTCTTGCGATACACCGATCCTGAGACAAACACAGCGCCTGTCGTCTTGTTAATGGAGAAAAACGGCGATGGGTTGGCTAGGGAATACTCCACCACACCATCCAGGCCGCCATCGTGGTCCATGGCCATAACGTGGCCGATGACCTGTCCGTCCATGGCATTCGCAGGGAGAACAAAACTGTATTGTCTCTGGGTGAACACAGGACTGAATTCATCCAGGCCTTCGATGGATACCTGGACCCTTACAGTGGCAGTCTGTTCGCCTTTATCCCTGGCTTCCACTACCAAGCAGTATTCTCTCTCCCGCTCAAAATCGAAGGTCTGCAGAGTGTGGATGTCCCCTGTGAGAGGATCAATGGTGAAGGCCTCTTTCCTGTCAGGGCCGCCGCTGCCATAATCCATGAAGCAAGATGACAGTATAGAGTAGGTAAGCTGGCCAAAAGTTCCAGTGTCTTGGTCTACAGCGTAGACTGAGCAAGTCAATGTAAAGGCTGGCAGGTTCTCCTGTACAGAGCAGTTTACCACTGGAGTAATGAAGTAGGGCGAGTGGTCGTTCTCATCTAAAACAGTGACAAAGACCACAGTGAAGGTAACCTTGCGATTTCCTTGTTTGCCCCCGTCGGAGGCCTGTATGGTAAGTGTATACTGGAAGTATTTTTCGTAATCAAGGCTGTGATTGACTTCTAGGATGCCTGTGTAAGGATCAAGCCTGAAATGACCCTTGCTGTTCCCTGAGATAACGTCATATCTGACCAACCCATTGGTTTCAAGGTCAGGGTCCTTGGCAAGTATCTGCAGTAGTCTTGTGCCCATTACGCTGCTCTCACTGACCTGAGTGTGGTACTCTGCTTGGACAAAATCTGGCGCATTATCGTTGACATCCACCACTGTGACCACCACAACTGCTGAGCTGTTAAATGGGGGGAATCCGCAGTCAGAAACAGTCACGGTCAATGTGTAGCTCTCTGTGGTCTCACGGTCCAACCTTTGGCACAAAACTAGACACCCTCTGGTTCTCTGCTGGGTCTCTGTTTGGACAGCACATACTTCCATACAAAACCTCCTGTTCTCATTGCCACTCACAATGGCAAAATCCAGATGGGTGTTTTGGGATGGAGCGTCCTGGTCCTCAGCCCAGAGCGTCAGTAATGTAGTGCCCACTGGTGTATCTTCAGAGGGGCTGACTGTGTACGTGTTGTGCTGGAAGACGGGGATGTGGTTGTTGGCGTCCAAGACCAGGATGTCCACTGAAGCGACCGCGGAGAGAACAGGGTCACCTTCGTCTCTGGCCTCCACCACAAGCTGGATTAGGTTACTATTGGTGATGTACTTCAGGGGCTTGTTTGTAAACACTGACCCTGCAAGACAAATAGGTTTAGAGTTCAATTGCCTCTTAGAACAGTGAAAAGCCGTCTTCCTTGTTACAACGTACTAAAAGTTTATCTTTCCATTATTATAATTTCAAGAAGCTCAATTCACGGCTCATCACTACTAAAAGCAGTTCCAAGAACACAATTTTGCTAAGCCTTTTTGTACAGTCATCTTCATGACCTCTGGAAAGTGTGGGTAAACCGCAACAATATTTTCAGGTCATAATGAAGTAGCTGTAGTGCAGGGCATATTTAAAGCTCTCATTGTTAAGGTAAAGACCAGCCTAGAAATATAGATAAACATGGTTAATTAAAGCTTGCATTGTTACGGTAAAAACCAGCCCAGAAAAATGTATTAATGTCAGTTATGTCAGGGTTCGGCTCTCAAGCCGACAGAGGACACAAGCGCAGAGAACTTGTTTCTTACAATGGGTTTTATTCATCCAGGACAGGCAAGACAGGCACAAGAACTGGTAACTTGAATTAACAAAACACAAAATCAGACAGAGGAAACTCATACACAAGGAACATAAACCAGAACGTGCAAATAACCCGGAATACATAAAACCCAACCCAACAACAACAAAACTGAATGTTCACATTACCAACTCTAACTTGGTCTAAACAACAAAGCAACATGCAAACATTCCTGCATTAAATCATAACAGCACAACTAAAATCCTAAACACCACATACCTTGAATTAATGTCCCGACACTAAACAACTGACAAGCACTGAACTATATAGGGACACTAATGAAAACCTGAACCCAGGTGTGGGAAAAACTCAGGTGTCTAGAATGTCTGTGATTACTCCCTCTCTCTGCTGGTCGGGGGAGAGCCAACTCCCGCATAGAGAGGGACAGAGGGAGGGAACCATGACAAGTTAACTAAAGCTCTGGAACTTTTAAAGGCTTTTCGGGCCAGGTTCTAAAGACCAAAAAATGTTATAAAGACCTTTTGAATAAAGTTCTTAATCCTTTAATTTCAGTGTGACACATTCTTCAACTATCCTTTAATCCTTTAATTTTAGTCATTCACTCAATGAAATTAATGAAATCGGTGACTTCATTATACCATTGTAATACTCATTGAGATTATGTACTTACCGTTTTTACTGAAATGATCAATCATCTAGATTGTATGAATCTTACCATTGTCCTGGTGTATGTAGAAGCCATAGAGTGGAGACGAAACCAGAAATGAAGAATCATCTAGATTGTAGGAATCTTACCATTGTCCTGGTGTATGTAGAAGCCATAGAGTGGAGACGATAGGAGTCTGTAGTTGAGTTTCCTGTTGAGTCCAGAGTCTCTGTCTGTGGCAGACACAGTCAGCATCAACATGTTGGCAGGGGAAAGTTCTGGAAACTCCACCTGAGGTTGCAAACCAACACATCATTAAAATACCTAAATCATCATGAAAGGAAACCCAGAACACCACTACAGATTGAACGAGTACAATAAGCTGTACTTTATAGAACAACATCACAGAACAACACTACAGATTGAACGAGTACAATAAACTGTACTTTATAGAACAACATCACAGAACAACACTACAGATTGAACGAGTACAATAAGCTGTACTTTATAGAACAACATCACAGAACAACACTACAGATTGAACGAGTACAATAAACTGTACTTTATAGAACAACATCACAGAACACCACTACAGATTGAACGAGTACAATAAGCTGTACTTTATAGAACAACATCACAGAACAACACTACAGATTGAACGAGTACAATAAACTGTACTTTATAGAACAACATCACAGAACAACACTACAGATTGAACGAGTACAATAAGCTGTACTTTATAGAACAACATCACAGAACAACACTACAGGTTGAACGAGTACAATAAGCTGTACTTTATAGAACAACATCACAGAACAACACTACAGATTGAACGAGTACAATAAGCTGTACTTTATAGAACAACATCACAGAACAACACTACAGATTGAACGAGTACAATAAGCTGTACTTTATAGAACAACATCACAGAACAACACTACAGATTGAACGAGTACAATAAGCTGTACTTTATAGAACAACATCACAGAACAACACTACAGATTGAACGAGTACAATAAGCTGTACTTTATAGAACAACATCACAGAACAACACTACAGATTGAACGAGTACAATAAGCTGTACTTTATAGAACAACATCACAGAACAACACTACAGATTGAACGAGTACAATAAACTGTACTTTATAGAACAACATCACAGAACAACACTACAGATTGAACGAGTACAATAAGCTGTACTTTATAGAACAACATCACAGAACAACACTACAGGTTGAACGAGTACAATAAGCTGTACTTTATAGAACAACATCACAGAACAACACTACAGATTGAACGAGTACAATAAGCTGTACTTTATAGAACAACATCACAGAACAACACTACAGATTGAACGAGTACAATAAGCTGTACTTTATAGAACAACATCACAGAACAACACTACAGATTGAACGAGTACAATAAGCTGTACTTTATAGAACAACATCACAGAACAACACTACAGATTGAACGAGTACAATAAGCTGTACTTTATAGAACAACATCACAGAACAACACTACAGATTGAACGAGTACAATAAGCTGTACTTTATAGAACAACATCACAGAACAACACTACAGGTTGAACGAGTACAATAAGCTGTACTTTATAGAACAACATCACAGAACAACACTACAGATTGAACGAGTACAATAAGCTGTACTTTATAGAACAACATCACAGAACAACACTACAGATTGAACGAGTACAATAAGCTGTACTTTATAGAACAACATCACAGAACAACACTACAGATTGAACGAGTACAATAAGCTGTACTTTATAGAACAACATCACAGAACAACACTACAGATTGAACGAGTACAATAAGCTGTACTTTATAGAACAACATCACAGAACAACACTACAGATTGAACGAGTACAATAAACTGTACTTTATAGAACAACATCACAGAACAACACTACAGATTGAACGAGTACAATAAACTGTACTTTATAGAACAACATCACAGAACAACACTACAGATTGAACGAGTACAATAAGCTGTACTTTATAGAACAACATCACAGAACAACACTACCTGGTACCAGTCCTGGTCCCATCACATAGGTGAGTAAATGTCACATGTAATCAGTTATTAATGGAATATGGACTGGTACTATCTACCTGGTATGAGTCCTGGGAGAAGACGGGCGAGTTGTCGTTGACATCCAGCACTTGTACCACAACATCGGCAGTTGCTAGGTGACGGGAGTCTGAGGCCCACACTGTCAGCTTGTGTTCCATCTGCTCTTCATGGTCCAGCGTTCGTGTCAGAGTCAGCACACCTGTGTAGCGGTCAATGGCGAAGCTCCCGGCGGTGCTGGCGTTGTCCGAAAAGCTGTATGTGACCATGGAGCTAAGGTCCACATCGTTTGCACGGACCTGGGTCACCATATAGCCAGCTGGGAGGTCTGTTAACCAACAAAATACCGGTGTGAGTGACATATTTAGTATCAATCACTTCACCTAGTGGATCTCACACCAATTGTTGTAAAAGGCAAGTATCTATCCATTACAGAGGGACGGTTCCTTACATATGTGACACCTATAAATGAGGTATCCATTACAGAGGGACGGTTCCTTACATATGTGACACCTATAAATGAGGTATCCATTACAGAGGGACGGTTCCTTACATGTGTGACACCTATAAATGAGGTATCCATTACAGAGGGACGGTTCCTTACATATGTGACACCTATAAATGAGGTATCCATTACAGAGGGACGGTTCCTTACATATGTGACACCTATAAATGAGGTATCCATTACAGAGGGACGGTTCCTTACATATGTGACACCTATAAATGAGGTATCCATTACAGAGGGACGGTTCCTTACATGTGTGACACCTATAAATGAGGTATCCATTACAGAGGGACGGTTCACTTACATATGTGACACCTATAAATGAGGTATCCATTACAGAGGGACGGTTCCTTACATATGTGACACCTATAAATGAGGTATCCATTACAGAGGGACGGTTCCTTACATATGTGACACCTATAAATGAGGTATCCATTACAGAGGGACGGTTCCTTACATATGTGACACCTATAAATGAGGTATCCATTACAGAGGGACGGTTCCTTACATGTGTGACACCTATAAATGAGGTATCCATTACAGAGGGACGGTTCCTTACATGTGTGACACCTATAAATGAGGTATCCATTACAGAGGGACGGTTCCTTACATATGTGACACCTATAAATGAGGTATCCATTACAGAGGGACGGTTCCTTACATGTGTGACACCTATAAATGAGGTATCCATTACAGAGGGACGGTTCCTTACATATGTGACACCTATAAATGAGGTATCCATTACAGAGGGACGGTTCCTTACATATGTGACACCTATAAATGAGGTATCCATTACAGAGGGACGGTTCCTTACATATGTGACACCTATAAATGAGGTATCCATTACAGAGGGACGGTTCCTTACATATGTGACACCTATAAATGAGGTATCCATTACAGAGGGACGGTTCCTTACATATGTGACACCTATAAATGAGGTATCCATTACAGAGGGACGGTTCCTTACATATGTGACACCTATAAATGAGGTATCCATTACAGAGGGACGGTTCCTTACATATGTGACACCTATAAATGAGGTATCCATTACAGAGGGACGGTTCCTTACATGTGTGACACCTATAAATGAGGTATCCATTACAGAGGGACGGTTCCTTACATGTGTGACACCTATAAATGAGGTATCCATTACAGAGGGACGGTTCCTTACATATGTGACACCTATAAATGAGGTATCCATTACAGAGGGACGGTTCCTTACATATGTGACACCTATAAATGAGGTATCCATTACAGAGGGACGGTTCCTTACATATGTGACACCTATAAATGAGGTATCCATTACAGAGGGACGGTTCCTTACATATGTGACACCTATAAATGAGGTATCCATTACAGAGGGACGGTTCCTTACATGTGTGACACCTATAAATGAGGTATCCATTACAGAGGGACGGTTCCTTACATGTGTGACACCTATAAATGAGGTATCCATTACAGAGGGACGGTTCCTTACATATGTGACACCTATAAATGAGGTATCCATTACAGAGGGACGGTTCCTTACATGTGTGACACCTATAAATGAGGTATCCATTACAGAGGGACGGTTCCTTACATATGTGACACCTATAAATGAGGTATCCATTACAGAGGGACGGTTCCTTACATATGTGACACCTATAAATGAGGTATCCATTACAGAGGGACGGTTCCTTACATATGTGACACCTATAAATGAGGTATCCATTACAGAGGGACGGTTCCTTACATGTGTGACACCTATAAATGAGGTATCCATTACAGAGGGACGGTTCCTTACATATGTGACACCTATAAATGAGGTATCCATTACAGAGGGACGGTTCCTTACTTTCTGCTACAACAACAGGCTCCATGAGTGGGATCACTGGACTGTTGTCGTTCACATCCACCACCTGAACCTGGACCGTGGTGGTGCTACTTAGAGGAGGACTTCCCCTGTCAGACGCCTGTAGCACCAGTCTGGGAACACCACCACCACCACATAGAAGATCACACAATTAATAACAGACAAGTTGCCTACACACGTGTCAAACCCTTCTGGCACAGAGACAGAATTAAGTTAGGAGTTCAAATCAATCAAATTTAAGAGCAGCACTGGGAGACGTCATTCTTCACAACTTAATGATCTATGCAGGATGACAGTAGTTATCAACATTCAATATGAATATACTGTACAGAGGTCACTCTCAGATGTGCATAGAAAGCAACTCATCGTGCCTTGTTTTAATAAAAGATATGGCACAATTATTTTTTTTTATATTGTGATATGACAATTTGGCACTACATTTTACCCATACTTTTGAAATATATTACGTAAGAGCTGCACCTACGAAAATTCACAGAGACCAAGCATCATTAAATATTATACTGCCATTGCAAATGAAAGTTGTAGGATAAAGTATAATGTACGTTTGTATACTTGTAAAAAGCAGTAATTTCTCTGTCCAGGATTGTGTTGGTGACAAGGATCCCACGAACTGAGTCGATAATGAAGGCCTCATTCTGGTTACCAGATAGTATGGAGTATTCAATTTGACCATTTGAGCCGCTGTCAGCATCAGAGGCGAACACCTGCATTGGAAGAGAAGGGCAGATAGTTACATAACTAACATCTCACATAAGCATAGCATATCTTCTGCAGTTAATATAACCCCCTGATTGCGTTTCCAATCTGCCAAACCGGTTGTCCCCTTGACTGTATTTGACCTGGACTATTTTATTTGATAAAACTAACTGCATTTTACAAATGCATTTAATAAAAAGTAAACTATTATAAGTTCAACCAGCACAGCCAGAAGAGGACTCTTCAGGGAGTTTTTCCTAGCTGCCGTGTATCCACTTATATCAACTTGTTGATGCGTGCTCTTTCGGATTCAGGCTGGGTGTTTGTAAAAGCATCTTGTGACAACTTTGTTGTAAAAAGGGCTTTATAAAATAAATATGATTGATTGATAGTGTGTGTTTGTTACTGGTTGCGCAGAATAAGTGAATGCTTACTCCCCCAGCATGTACCTGTAGACTAGTAATGGAAACACTGAATAAGTGAATGCTAACTGCTCCATCATGTACACTAGTAATGGTAACACTGAATAAGTGAATGCTAACTGATCCATCATGTACACTAGTAATGGTAACACTGAATAAGTGAATGCTAACTGATCCAGCATGTACACTAGTAATGGAAACACTGAATAAGTGAACGCTAACTGATCCAGCATGTACACTAGTAACGGAAACACTGAATAAGTGAACGCTAACTGATCCAGCATGTACACTAGTAATGGTAACACTGAATAAGTGAATGCTAACTGATCCATCATGTACACTAGTAATGGTTACACTGAATAAGTGAACGCTAACTGATCCAGCATGTACACTAGTAACGGAAACACTGAATAAGTGAACGCTAACTGATCCAGCATGTACACTAGTAATGGTAACACTGAATAAGTGAACGCTAACTGATCCAGCATGTACACTAGTAATGGTAACACTGAATAAGTGAACGCTAACTGATCCAGCATGTACACTAGTAATGGTAACACTGAATAAGTGAACGCTAACTGATCCAGCATGTACACTAGTAATGGTAACACTGAATAAGTGAACGCTAACTGCTCCAGCATGTACACTAGTAATGGTAACACTGAATAAGTGAATGCTAACTGCTCCAGCATGTACACTAGTAATGGTAACACAGAATAAGTGAATGCTAACTGATCCAGCATGTACACTAGTAATGGTAACACTGAATAGGTGAACGCTAACTGATCCAGCATGTACACTAGTAATGGTAACACTGAATAAGTGAACGCTAACTGATCCATCATGTAGACTAGTAATGGTAACACTGAATTAGTGAACGCTAACTGATCAATCATGTAGACTAGTAATGGAAACACTGAATAAGTGAACGCTAACTGATCCAGCATGTACACTAGCAATGGTAACACTGAATAAGTGAACGCTAACTGATCCAGCATGTACACTAGTAATGGTAACACTGAATAAGTGAATGCTAACTGATCCAGCATGTAGACTAGTAATGGAAACACTGAATAAGTGAACGCTAACTGATCCATCATGTACGCTAGTAATGGTAACACTGAATAAGTGAATGCTAACTGCTCCAGCATGTACCTGTAGACTAGTAATGGAAACACTGAATAAGTGAACGCTAACTGATCCAGAATGTACACTAGTAATGGTAACACTGAATAAGTGAATGCTAACTGATCCAGCATGTACACTAGTAATGGTAACACTGAATAAGTGAATGCTAACTGCTCCAGCATGTACCTGTAGACTAGTAATGGAAACACTGAATAAGTGAACGCTAACTTATCCAGCATGTACACTAGTAATGGTAACACTGAATAAGTGAACGCTAACTGATCCAGCATGTACACTAGTAATGGTAACACTGAATAAGTGAACGCTAACTGATCCAGCGTGTACACTAGTAACGGAAACACTGAATAAGTGAACGCTAACTGATCCAGCATGTACACTAGTAATGGTAACACTGAATAAGTGAACGCTAACTGATCCAGCATGTACACTAGTAATGGTAACACTGAATAAGTGAATGCTAACTGATCCAGCATGTACACTAGTAATGGAAACACTGAATAAGTGAACGCTAACTGATCCAGCATGTACACTAGTAACGGAAACACTGAATAAGTGAACGCTAACTGATCCAGCATGTACACTAGTAATGGTAACACTGAATAAGTGAATGCTAACTGATCCATCATGTACACTAGTAATGGTTACACTGAATAAGTGAACGCTAACTGATCCAGCATGTACACTAGTAACGGAAACACTGAATAAGTGAACGCTAACTGATCCAGCATGTACACTAGTAATGGTAACACTGAATAAGTGAACGCTAACTGATCCAGCATGTACACTAGTAATGGTAACACTGAATAAGTGAACGCTAACTGATCCAGCATGTACACTAGTAATGGTAACACTGAATAAGTGAACGCTAACTGATCCAGCATGTACACTAGTAATGGTAACACTGAATAAGTGAATGCTAACTGATCCAGCATGTACACTAGTAATGGAAACACTGAATAAGTGAACGCTAACTGATCCAGCATGTACACTAGTAACGGAAACACTGAATAAGTGAACGCTAACTGATCCAGCATGTACACTAGTAATGGTAACACTGAATAAGTGAATGCTAACTGATCCATCATGTACACTAGTAATGGTTACACTGAATAAGTGAACGCTAACTGATCCAGCATGTACACTAGTAACGGAAACACTGAATAAGTGAACGCTAACTGATCCAGCATGAACACTAGTAATGGTAACACTGAATAAGTGAACGCTAACTGATCCAGCATGTACACTAGTAATGGTAACACTGAATAAGTGAACGCTAACTGATCCAGCATGTACACTAGTAATGGTAACACTGAATAAGTGAACGCTAACTGATCCAGCATGTACACTAGTAATGGTAACACTGAATAAGTGAACGCTAACTGCTCCAGCATGTACACTAGTAATGGTAACACTGAATAAGTGAACGCTAACTGCTCCAGCATGTACACTAGTAATGGTAACACTGAATAAGTGAACGCTAACTGATCCAGCATGTACACTAGTAATGGTAACACTGAATAAGTGAACGCTAACTGATCCATCATGTAGACTAGTAATGGTAACACTGAATTAGTGAACGCTAACTGATCAATCATGTAGACTAGTAATGGAAACACTGAATAAGTGAACGCTAACTGATCCAGCATGTACACTAGCAATGGTAACACTGAATAAGTGAACGCTAACTGATCCAGCATGTACACTAGTAATGGTAACACTGAATAAGTGAATGCTAACTGATCCAGCATGTAGACTAGTAATGGAAACACTGAATAAGTGAACGCTAACTGATCCATCATGTACGCTAGTAATGGTAACACTGAATAAGTGAATGCTAACTGCTCCAGCATGTACCTGTAGACTAGTAATGGAAACACTGAATAAGTGAACGCTAACTGATCCAGAATGTACACTAGTAATGGTAACACTGAATAAGTGAATGCTAACTGATCCAGCATGTAGACTAGTAATGGAAACACTGAATAAGTGAACGCTAACTGATCCAGCATGTACACTAGTAACGGAAACACTGAATAAGTGAACGCTAACTGATCCAGCATGTACACTAGTAATGGTAACACTGAATAAGTGAACGCTAACTGATCCAGCATGTACACTAGTAATGGTAACACTGAATAAGTGAACGCTAACTGATCCAGCATGTACACTAGTAATGGTAACACTGAATAAGTGAACGCTAACTGATCCAGCATGTACACTAGTAATGGTAACACTGAATAAGTGAATGCTAACTGATCCAGCATGTACACTAGTAATGGAAACACTGAATAAGTGAACGCTAACTGATCCAGCATGTACACTAGTAACGGAAACACTGAATAAGTGAACGCTAACTGATCCAGCATGTACACTAGTAATGGTAACACTGAATAAGTGAATGCTAACTGATCCATCATGTACACTAGTAATGGTTACACTGAATAAGTGAACGCTAACTGATCCAGCATGTACACTAGTAACGGAAACACTGAATAAGTGAACGCTAACTGATCCAGCATGAACACTAGTAATGGTAACACTGAATAAGTGAACGCTAACTGATCCAGCATGTACACTAGTAATGGTAACACTGAATAAGTGAACGCTAACTGATCCAGCATGTACACTAGTAATGGTAACACTGAATAAGTGAACGCTAACTGATCCAGCATGTACACTAGTAATGGAAACACTGAATAAGTGAACGCTAACTGATCCAGCATGTACACTAGTAACGGAAACACTGAATAAGTGAACGCTAACTGATCCAGCATGTACACTAGTAATGGTAACACTGAATAAGTGAATGCTAACTGATCCATCATGTACACTAGTAATGGTTACACTGAATAAGTGAACGCTAACTGATCCAGCATGTACACTAGTAACGGAAACACTGAATAAGTGAACGCTAACTGATCCAGCATGAACACTAGTAATGGTAACACTGAATAAGTGAACGCTAACTGATCCAGCATGTACACTAGTAATGGTAACACTGAATAAGTGAACGCTAACTGATCCAGCATGTACACTAGTAATGGTAACACTGAATAAGTGAACGCTAACTGATCCAGCATGTACACTAGTAATGGTAACACTGAATAAGTGAACGCTAACTGCTCCAGCATGTACACTAGTAATGGTAACACTGAATAAGTGAACGCTAACTGCTCCAGCATGTACACTAGTAATGGTAACACTGAATAAGTGAACGCTAACTGATCCAGCATGTACACTAGTAATGGTAACACTGAATAAGTGAACGCTAACTGATCCATCATGTAGACTAGTAATGGTAACACTGAATTAGTGAACGCTAACTGATCAATCATGTAGACTAGTAATGGAAACACTGAATAAGTGAACGCTAACTGATCCAGCATGTACACTAGCAATGGTAACACTGAATAAGTGAACGCTAACTGATCCAGCATGTACACTAGTAATGGTAACACTGAATAAGTGAATGCTAACTGATCCAGCATGTAGACTAGTAATGGAAACACTGAATAAGTGAACGCTAACTGATCCAGCATGTACGCTAGTAATGGTAACACTGAATAAGTGAATGCTAACTGATCCAGCATGTACCTGTAGACTAGTAATGGAAACACTGAATAAGTGAATGCTAACTGATCCAGCATGTACCTGTAGACTAGTAATGGAAACACTGAATAAGTGAACGCTAACTGATCCATCATGTACGCTAGTAATGGTAACACTGAATAAGTGAATGCTAACTGATCCAGCATGTACACTAGTAATGGTAACACTGAATAAGTGAATGCTAACTGATCCAGCATGTACACTAGTAATGGTAACACTGAATAAGTGAACGCTAACTGATCCAGCATGTACGCTAGTAATGGTAACACTGAATAAGTGAATGCTAACTGATCCAGCATGTACACTAGTAATGGTAACACTGAATAAGTGAATGCTAACTGATCCAGCATGTACACTAGTAATGGTAACACTGAATAAGTGAATGCTAACTGCTCCAGCATGTACACTAGTAATGGTAACACTGAATAAGTGAACGCTAACTGATCCAGCATGTACACTAGTAATGGTAACACAGAATAAGTGAATGCTAACTGATCCAGCATGTACACTAGTAATGGTAACACTGAATAAGTGAACGCTAACTGATCCAGCAAGTACACTAGTAATGGTAACACTGAATAAGTGAATGCTAACTGATCCATCATGTACACTAGTAATGGTTACACTGAATAAGTGAACGCTAACTGATCCAGCATGTACACTAGTAACGGAAACACTGAATAAGTGAACGCTAACTGATCCAGCATGTACACTAGTAATGGTAACACTGAATAAGTGAACGCTAACTGATCCAGCATGTACACTAGTAATGGTAACACTGAATAAGTGAATGCTAACTGATCCAGCATGTAGACTAGTAATGGAAACACTGAATAAGTGAACGCTAACTGATCCATCATGTACGCTAGTAATGGTAACACTGAATAAGTGAATGCTAACTGATCCAGCATGTACCTGTAGACTAGTAATGGAAACACTGAATAAGTGAATGCTAACTGATCCAGCATGTACCTGTAGACTAGTAATGGAAACACTGAATAAGTGAACGCTAACTGATCCATCATGTACGCTAGTAATGGTAACACTGAATAAGTGAATGCTAACTGATCCAGCATGTACACTAGTAATGGTAACACTGAATAAGTGAATGCTAACTGATCCAGCATGTACACTAGTAATGGTAACACTGAATAAGTGAACGCTAACTGATCCATCATGTACGCTAGTAATGGTAACACTGAATAAGTGAATGCTAACTGATCCAGCATGTACACTAGTAATGGTAACACTGAATAAGTGAATGCTAACTGATCCAGCATGTACACTAGTAATGGTAACACTGAATAAGTGAATGCTAACTGATCCAGCATGTACACTAGTAATGGAAACACTGAATAAGTGAATGCTAACTGATCCAGCATGTACACTAGTAATGGTAACACAGAATAAGTGAATGCTAACTGATCCAGCATGTACACTAGTAATGGTAACACTGAATAAGTGAATGCTAACTGCTCCAGCATGTACACTAGTAATGGTAACACTGAATAAGTGAACGCTAACTGATCCAGCATGTACACTAGTAATGGTAACACAGAATAAGTGAATGCTAACTGATCCAGCATGTACACTAGTAATGGTAACACTGAATAAGTGAACGCTAACTGATCCAGCAAGTACACTAGTAATGGTAACACTGAATAAGTGAATGCTAACTGATCCAGCATGTACACTAGTAATGGTAACACTGAATAAGTGAACGCTAACTGATCCAGCATGTACACTAGTAATGGTAACACTGAATAAGTGAATGCTAACTGATCCAGCATGTACACTAGTAATGGTAACACTGAATAAGTGAACGCTAAATGATCCAGCATGTACACTAGTAATGGTAACACTGAATAAGTGAACGCTAACTGATCCAGCATGTACACTAGTAATGGTAACACTGAATAAGTGAACGCTAACTGATCCAGCATGTACACTAGTAATGGTAACACTGAATAAGTGAACGCTAACTGATCCAGCA
The DNA here is from genome assembly GCA_029465975.1 of Dallia pectoralis. NCBI lineage: Eukaryota > Metazoa > Chordata > Actinopteri > Esociformes > Umbridae > Dallia > Dallia pectoralis. The sequence goes on along the minus strand of CM055742.1, from coordinate 19,862,481 downwards.
TGTACACTAGTAATGGTAACACTGAATAAGTGAATGCTAACTGATCCAGCATGTACACTAGTAATGGAAACACTGAATAAGTGAACGCTAACTGATCCAGCATGTACACTAGTAACGGAAACACTGAATAAGTGAACGCTAACTGATCCAGCATGTACACTAGTAATGGTAATACTGAATTAGTGAACGCTAACTGATCAATCATGTAGACTAGTAATGGAAAAACTGAATAAGTGAACGCTAACTGATCCAGCATGTACACTAGCAATGGTAACACTGAATAAGTGAACGCTAACTGATCCAGCATGTACACTAGTAATGGTAACACTGAATAAGTGAATGCTAACTGATCCAGCATGTAGACTAGTAATGGAAACACTGAATAAGTGAACGCTAACTGATCCATCATGTACGCTAGTAATGGTAACACTGAATAAGTGAATGCTAACTGATCCAGCATGTACCTGTAGACTAGTAATGGAAACACTGAATAAGTGAATGCTAACTGATCCAGCATGTACCTGTAGACTAGTAATGGAAACACTGAATAAGTGAACGCTAACTGATCCATCATGTACGCTAGTAATGGTAACACTGAATAAGTGAATGCTAACTGATCCAGCATGTACACTAGTAATGGTAACACTGAATAAGTGAATGCTAACTGATCCAGCATGTACACTAGTAATGGTAACACTGAATAAGTGAACGCTAACTGATCCATCATGTACGCTAGTAATGGTAACACTGAATAAGTGAATGCTAACTGATCCAGCATGTACACTAGTAATGGTAACACTGAATAAGTGAATGCTAACTGATCCAGCATGTACACTAGTAATGGTAACACTGAATAAGTGAATGCTAACTGATCCAGCATGTACACTAGTAATGGAAACACTGAATAAGTGAATGCTAACTGATCCAGCATGTACACTAGTAATGGTAACACAGAATAAGTGAATGCTAACTGATCCAGCATGTACACTAGTAATGGTAACACTGAATAAGTGAATGCTAACTGCTCCAGCATGTACACTAGTAATGGTAACACTGAATAAGTGAACGCTAACTGATCCAGCATGTACACTAGTAATGGTAACACAGAATAAGTGAATGCTAACTGATCCAGCATGTACACTAGTAATGGTAACACTGAATAAGTGAACGCTAACTGATCCAGCAAGTACACTAGTAATGGTAACACTGAATAAGTGAATGCTAACTGATCCAGCATGTACACTAGTAATGGTAACACTGAATAAGTGAATGCTAACTGATCCAGCATGTACACTAGTAATGGTAACACTGAATAAGTGAATGCTAACTGATCCAGCATGTACACTAGTAATGGTAACACTGAATAAGTGAATGCTAACTGATCCAGCATGTACACTAGTAATGGTAACACTGAATAAGTGAATGCTAACTGATCCAGCATGTACACTAGTAATGGTAACACTGAATAAGTGAATGCTAACCGATCCAGCATGTACACTAGTAATGGTAACACTGAATAAGTGAATGCTAACTGATCCAGCATGTACACTAGTAATGGTAACACTGAATAAGTGAACGCTAACTGATCCAGCATGTACACTAGTAATGGTAACACTGAATAAGTGAACGCTAACTGATCCAGCATGTACACTAGTAATGGTAACACTGAATAAGTGAACGCTAACTGATCCAGCATGTACACTAGTAATGGTAACACTGAATAAGTGAATGCTAACTGATCCAGCATGTACACTAGTAATGGAAACACTGAATAAGTGAATGCTAACTGATCCAGCATGTACACTAGTAATGGTAACACTGAATAAGTGAACGCTAACTGATCCAGCATGTACACTAGTAATGGTAACACTGAATAAGTGAATGATAACTGATCCAGCATGTACACTAGTAATGGTAACACTGAATAAGTGAATGCTAACTGATCCAGCATGTACACTAGTAATGGTAACACAGAATAAGTGAATGCTAACTGATCCAGCATGTACACTAGTAATGGTAACACTGAAAAAGTGAACGCTAACTGATCCAGCATGTACACTAGTAATGGTAACACTGAAAAAGTGAACGCTAACTGATCCAGGATGTACACTAGTAATGGAAACACTGAATAAGTGAACGCTAACTGATCCAGCAAGTACACTAGTAATGGTAACACTGAATAAGTGAACGCTAACTGATCCAGCATGTACACTAGTAATGGTAACACTGAATAAGTGAATGCTAACTGATCCAGCAAGTACACTAGTAATGGTAACACTGAATAAGTGAATGCTAACTGATCCAGCATGTACACTAGTAATGGTAACACTGAATAAGTGAATGCTAACTGATCCAGCATGTACACTAGTAATGGTAACACTGAATAAGTGAATGCTAACTGATCCAGCATGTACACTAGTAATGGTAACACTGAATAAGTGAATGCTAACTGATCCAGCATGTACACTAGTAATGGTAACACTGAATAAGTGAATGCTAACTGATCCAGCATGTACACTAGTAATGGTAACACTGAATAAGTGAACGCTAACTGCTCCATCATGTACACTAGTAATGGTAACACTGAATAAGTGAATGCTAACTGATCGAGCATGTACACTAGTAATGGTAACACTGAATAAGTGAATGCTAACTGATCCATCATGTACACTAGTAATGGTAACACTGAATAAGTGAACGCTAACTGATCCAGCATGTACGCTAGTAATGGTAACACTGAATTAGTGAACGCTAACTGATCCAGCATGTACGCTAGTAATGTTAACACAGAATAAGTGAATGCTAACTGATCCAGCATGTACACTAGTAATGGTAACACTGAATAAGTGAATGCTAACTGATCCAGCATGTACACTAGTAATGGTGACACAGAATAAGTGAATGCTAACTGATCCAGCATGTACACTAGTAATGGTAACACTGAAAAAGTGAACGCTAACTGATCCAGCATGTACACTAGTAATGGTAACACTGAAAAAGTGAACGCTAACTGATCCAGCATGTACACTAGTAATGGTAACACTGAATAAGTGAACGCTAACTGATCCAGCAAGTACACTAGTAATGGTAACACTGAATAAGTGAATGCTAACTGATCCAGCATGTACACTAGTAATGGTAACACTGAATAAGTGAATGCTAACTGATCCAGCAAGTACACTAGTAATGGTAACACTGAATAAGTGAATGCTAACTGATCCAGCATGTACACTAGTAATGGTAACACTGAATAAGTGAATGCTAACTGATCCAGCATGTACACTAGTAATGGTAACACTGAATAAGTGAATGCTACCTGATCCAGCATGTACACTAGTAATGGTAACACTGAATAAGTGAATGCTAACTGATCCAGCATGTACACTAGTAATGGTAACACAGAATAAGTGAATGCTAATTGATCCAGCATGTACACTAGTAATGGTAACACTGAATAAGTGAATGCTAACTTATCCAGCATGTACACTAGTAATGGTAACACTGAATTAGTGAATGCTAACTGATCCAGCATGTACACTAGTAATGGTAACACAGAATAAGTGAACGCTAACTGATCCAGAATGTACACTAGTAATGGTAACACAGAATAAGTGAATGCTAACTGATCCAGCATGTACACTAGTAATGGTAACACTGAATAAGTGAATGCTAACTGATCCAGCATGTACACTAGTAATGGTAACACTGAATAAGTGAACGCTAACTGCTCCATCATGTACACTAGTAATGGTAACACTGAATAAGTTAATGCTAACTGATCCAGCATGTACACTAGTAATGGTAACACTGAATAAGTGAATGCTAACTGATCCAGCATGTACACTAGTAACGGTAACACTGAATAAGTGAATGCTAACTGATCCAGCATGTACACTAGTAATGGTAACACTGAATAAGTGAATGCTAACTGATCCAGCATGTACACTAGTAATGGTAACACTGAATAAGTGAATGCTAACTGATCCAGCATGTACACTAGTAATGGTAACACTGAATAAGTGAATGCTAACTGCTCCATCATGTACACTAGTAATGGTAACACTGAATAAGTGAATGCTAACTGATCCAGCATGTACACTAGTAATGGTAACACTGAATAAGTGAACGCTAACTGATCCAGCATGTACACTAGTAATGGTAACACTGAATTAGTGAACGCTAACTGCTCCATCATGTACACTAGTAATGGTAACACTGAATAAGTGAATGCTAACTGATCCAGCATGTACACTAGTAATGGTAACACTGAATTAGTGAACGCTAACTGCTCCAGCATGTACACTAGTAATGGTAACACTGAATAAGTGAATGCTAACTGCTCCAGCATGTACACTAGTAATGGTAACACTGAATTAGTGAATGCTAACTGCTCCAGCATGTTCACTAGTAATGGTAACACTGAATAAGTGAATGCTAACTGCTCCAGCATGTACACTAGTAATGGTAACACTGAATTAGTGAATGCTAACTGCTCCAGCATGTACACTAGTAATGGTAACACTGAATTAGTGAATGCTAACTGCTCCAGCATGTACACTAGTAATGGTAACACTGAATAAGTGAATGCTAACTGCTCCAGCATGTACACTAGTAATGGTAACACTGAATAAGTGAATGCTAACTGCTCCAGCATGTACACTAGTAATGGTAACACAGAATAAGTGAATGCTAACCGATCCAGCATGTACACTAGTAATGGTAACACTGAATAAGTGAATGCTAACTGATCCAGCATGTACACTAGTAATGGTAACACTGAATAAGTGAATGCTAACTGATCCATCATGTACACTAGTAATGGTAACACTGAATAAGTGAATGCTAACTGATCCATCATGTACACTAGTAATGGTAACACTGAATTAGTGAATGCTAACTGCTCCAGCATGTACACTAGTAATGGTAACACTGAATAAGTGAATGCTAACTGATCCAGCATGTACACTAGTAATGGTAACACTGAATAAGTGAATGCTAACTGATCCAGCATGTACCTGCATGACATAGGTGTTGTGCACCTGATTCTCCCATACAGCCGTACGATAGTAGCTCTGATGAAAGGTTGGCACGTTGTCGTTGACGTCCTGCAGTGTGACAGTGACCCGGCAGTAGGCCGTCCGCCTCAAGCCGCCATTGGCAAGGACCACCAGTTCTACCTTCTGGTTGGCCTCAAAGTCCAGGATGGCCTGGTTGTTCACTGTGATGTCACCTGTGAGAGGGGAGAGAACAAGGATATGTAAGAAAGTTTAGAGAAAAGAGTAGAAAGAAAGATTACCATGCAGTTAGAGTATGTAAACAGTCACCGAAAGGGGCTAGATGAAATCTCAAAGACAAAAAAATTAGAATCAAGTTGATCTTATGTTGACATTTATCTAATTAATAGTTAATAAAAATCACTATGGTTGTGAAAAAAAGCTTGGTTTCACTTTACATAGAGAATGACGATTTCCGTCGGTAGATGTTTTATAGATGCAATACTGTAAACAATCAATCAACAAAATAATGATAAACAATTGGCCCGCTTAAGTTAGGTTTAGAAATGGGATATGGGTTTAGGTTAGGCTTATAATAAGGATAATGGTTTAGGTTAGGCTTATAATAAGGATAATGGTTTAGGTTAGGGTTATAATAAGCATAAGGGTTTAGGTTAGGGTTAGAATAAGGATAAGGGTTTAGTTTAGGGTTAGAATAAGGGTTTAGGTTAGGGTTAGAATAAGGGTTTAGGTTAGGGTTGGAATGAGGATAAGGGTTTAGTTTAGGGTTAGAATAAGGATAAGGGTTTAGTTTAGGGTTAGAATAAGGATAATGGTTTAGTTTAGGGTTAGAATAAGGATAAGGGTTTAGTTTAGGGTTAGAATAAGGGTTTAGGTTAGGCTTATATTAAGGATAATGGTTTAGGTTAGGGTTAGAATAAGGATAAGGGTTTAGTTTAGGGTTAGAATAAGGATAAGGGTTTAGGTTAGGCTTATAATAAGGATAAGGGTTTAGTTTAGGGTTAGAAATAAGCATAAGGATTTAGGTTAGGGTTAGAATAAGGATAAGGGTTTAGTTTAGGGTTAGAATAAGGATAAGGGTTTAGTTTAGGGTTAGAATAAGGATAAGGGTTTAGTTTATGGTTAGAATAAGGATAATGGTTTAGGTTAGGGTTAGGTATTCATTAATAAGGGTTTAGGTTAGGGTTAGGTATTCATTAATAAGGGTTTAGGTTAGGGTTAGAAATAGGTTAGGGTTAGGAATAGATATGTCCCAGCAATTACGGAGGAAAAATTTCTTGATCAAAATGGTTTATTCTGATCTTAACGTAATTGTAGCAATTAAAGTGTCCTTCTAGTAATCCTGTTGTACAAAAGCTGTAGAGGCCTTTATTCATTCATGCAGTATTATGGGCTTCATCTCTACATACCTGTGTGTTGGTTGATGGTAAATACACCATTCTCATTAAAGGTGAATATGCTGTACTCTATTTGCCTTTTGTCATCTGTCCGGTTGTGAGCCAGCACATTCACCACCCATGAGCCTGGAGGGGCAAACAAACAAAACATGATTTAACCACTCAGCTGTTTCTAGAGTCTTCAGCCAGCCGTTGATCAAATTCAAATGGGATGGATCCCAAATATATAACCAGATTGTATTGGTATATAACCAGCCCCTGCCATAACCAGATTGTATTGGTATATAACCAGCCCCTGCTATAACCAGATTGTATTGGTATATTACCAGGCCCTGCTATAACCAGATAGTATTGGTATATTACCAGCCCCTGCCATAACCAGATTGCATTGGTATATAACCAGCTCGTGTCATAACCAGATTGTATTGGTATATAACCAGCCCCTGCCATAACCAGATTGTATTGGTATATAACCAGCCCCTGCCATAACCAGATAGTATTGGTATATAACCAGCCCCTGTCATAACCAGATTGTATTGGTATATTACCAGCCCCTGTCATAACCAGATTGTATTGGTATATTACCAGCCCTTGTCATAACCAGATTGTATTGGTATATAACCAGCCCCTGCCATAACCAGATAGTATTGGTATATAACCAGCCCCTGTCATAACCAGCTTGTATTGCTATATAACCAGCCCCTGCCATAACCAGATTATATTGGTATATAACCAGCCCCTGCCATAACCAGATTGTATTGGTATATTACCAGGCCCTGCCATAACCAGATTGTATTGGTATATTACCAGCCCCTGCCATAACCAGATTGTATTGGTATATAACCAGCCCCTGCCATAACCAGATTGTATTGGTATATAACCAGCCCCTGCCATAACCAGATTGTATTGGTATATTACCAGCCCCTGCCATTACCAGATTGTATGGGTATATTACCAGCCCCTGTCATACCAGATTGTATTGGTATATTACCAGCCCCTGTCAAAACCAGATTGTATTCGTATATAACCAGCCCCTGTCATAACCAGATTGTATTGGTATATAACCAGCCCCTGCCATAACCAGATTGTATTGGTATATTACCAGCCCCTGCCATAACCAGATTGTATTGGTATATTACCAGCCCCTGCCATAACCAGATTGTATTGGTATATTACCAGCCCCTGTCATAACCAGATTGTATTGGTATATTACCAGCCCCTGTCATAACCAGATTGTATTGGTATATTACCAGCCCCTGTCATAACCAGATTGTATTGGTATATAACCAGCCCCTGTCATAACCAGATTGTATTGGTATATAACCAGCCCCTGCCATAACCAGATTGTATTGGTATATAACCAGCCCCTGCCATAACCAGATTGTATTGGCATATAACCAGCCCCTGCCATAACCCGATTGTATTTGTATATTACCAGCCCCTGTCATAACCAGATTGTATTGGTATATAACCAGCCCCTGCCATAACCAGATTGTATTGGTATATAACCAGCCCCTGTCATAACCAGATTGTATTGGTATATAACCAGCCCCTGTCATAACCAGATTGTATTCGTATATAACCAGCCCCTGCCATAACCAGATTGTATTGGTATATAACCAGCCCCTGCCATAACCAGATTGTATTGGTATATTACCAGCCCCTGCCATAACCAGATTGTATTCGTATATAACCAGCCCCTGTCATAACCAGATTGTATTGGTATATAACCAGCCCCTGCCATAACCCGATTGTATTTGTATATTACCAGCCCCTGTCATAACCAGATTGTATTGGTATATAACCAGCCCCTGCCATAACCAGATTGTATTGGTATATAACCAGCCCCTGTCATAACCAGATTGTATTGGTATATAACCAGCCCCTGTCATAACCAGATTGTATTCGTATATAACCAGCCCCTGTCATAACCAGATTGTTTTGGTATATAACCAGCCCCTGCCATAACCAGATTGTATTGGTATATTACCAGCCCCTGCCTAAATACATTGATAGGACCAGTTGTTCAGTTATATTAATATATTGATACGACCAGTTGTTCAGTTATATTAATATATTGATAGGACCAGTTGTTCAGTTATATTAATATATTGATAGGACCAGTTGTTCAGTTATATTAATATATTGATAGGACCAGTTGTTCAGTTATATTAATATATTGATAGGACCAGTAGTTCAGTTATATTAATATATTGATAGGACCAGTTGTTCAGTTATATTAATATATTGATAGGACTAGTTGTCCAGTTATATTATTATATTGATAGGACCAGTTGTTTCTTACCAGTTGGGCTGTTCTCCACCACAGCTGCTTCATAACTGGTCTCTGTGAACTGCAGTGGTTCGTTCTCTCCCTTCAGCTGGATGAAGATTAGGCATGTAGATGTTTGAGCTGGTGTACCCTGGTCTGTAGCCAACACCTGCAGCTTAGTGCCTGAAAAACCAGGACTAATGGACCTGATCAACTGAATATCTCCAGTTTTTACATTAATGGTGAAAAGTGTCTCGTTTTCCGCTAAGTTAAACCAGACAGTCCCGTTGTCACCACGATCGACGTCTGACGCCGTAACGGTGGCAATTGTGTTGTTTGGGCTTGTTTCTACGGTGACCCAGCCGACTAGGGGGTTCTCTAAGCAGACAGGCAGGTTGTCGTTGACGTCTTCCACCTGGACGGTGACCGTGGTGACGGAGCTGTGAGGACCCTTGGCACATCCATCAGTAGCCACGGCCTTGAAGGTGTACTCGGCTCTGGTCTCCCTGTCCAATGGCCGGGTGGTACGAACCACACCTGTGGTCAGCTCAACCGAAAATGCCCCCAGATGGTCCTCGGCTAGGGAAAAGGACACCTGGCCATTGGGTCCCTCGTCCGGGTCCCGGGCCTCCAGATGCAGCACCTCCGCCCCTGCAGGGAGCCCTTCCACCAGGGAGACACGGTAGCGCTTGCGGCTGAACGAGGGGCTGTTGTCGTTCTGGTCCAGCAGAAGCACCAGGAGCCTGGTGGATGAGCTGAGTGAGATGGGTTGGCCCCTGTCGCTGGCTTGAATGCAAAGGCTGTAGCTGGACTGTTCTTCACGGTCTAATTCCTGAGTGGTGCTGACCGCACCTGTGGTGGGGTGGATGACAAACCGGCTGTTATAGTCCTCACCTACAGTTGGAAAGACAACTAAAGATGGTAAGACAAAGCACACCAATTACATTTGTATCTGGTTAAATTAAAGTATGTTTTAATTCAAACCAAATTATTTGACCCTCCTCCCATTAAAGGGAATCACTGAGAGGCTTTAGAAGACTCACCCTCTATGGAATATGTTATGGTACCATTGACTCCATCGTCTGGGTCTGAGGCCTGGGCTGTGTGAATGACCCCTGGGGGGAGGTTTTCTGGTAGGCTGAGATGAAAGAACGCCTGCATGAATTCAGGGACGTTGTCATTCTCGTCTAGCACCGAACACAGCACCGTCGCTGTGCTGGACAGAGGATGAACACCACTGTCATGGGCCTGGACTGGAAGGGTAGAACAAGATGTGGGGTTGGACCAGAGAGGAGAAGAGTGTTTAGTTATGAATACTGGTACAGAAGACCAGAATCTGAAATTATGAGAGCAGTTTAGAAAGACCATGTTAATCTACCAGGACAATGACCCAAAACAACAAAGCCAAGGTATTGGTAGTGGCCATCACAAAGATATTGGTAGTGGCCATCACAAAGATATAGATAGTGGCCATCACAAAGATATAGATAGTGGCCATCACAAAGATATTGGTAGTGGCCATCACAAAGATATTGGTAGTGGCCATCACAAAGATATTGATAGTGGCCATCACAAAGATATAGATAGTGGCCATCACAAAGGTATTGGTAGTGGCCATCACAAAGATATTGGTAGTGGCCATCACAAAGATATTGGTAGTGGCCATCACAAAGGTATTGGTAGTGGCCATCACAAAGATATTGGTAGTGGCCATCACAAAGATATTGGTAGTGGCCATCACAAAGATATAGATAGTGAACATCACAAAGATATTGGTAGTGGCCATCACAAAGATATTGATAGTGGCCATCACAAAGATATAGATAGTGAACATCACAAAGATATAGATAGTGAACATCACAAAGATATTGATAGTGGCCATCACAAAGATATAGATAGTGAACATCACAAAGATATTGATAGTGGCCATCACAAAGGTATTGGTAGTGGCCATCACAAAGATATTGGTAGTGGCCATCACAAAGATATTGATAGTGGCCATCACAAAGGTATTGGTAGTGGCCATCACAAAGATATTGATAGTGGCCATCACAAAGATATAGATAGTGGCCATCACAAAGGTATTGGTAGTGGCCATCACAAAGATATTGGTAGTGGCCATCACAAAGATATTGGTAGTGGCCATCACAAAGGTATTGGTAGTGGCCATCACAAAGATATTGGTAGTGGCCATCACAAAGATATTGGTAGTGGCCATCACAAAGATATAGATAGTGAACATCACAAAGATATTGGTAGTGGCCATCACAAAGATATTGATAGTGGCCATCACAAAGATATAGATAGTGAACATCACAAAGATATAGATAGTGAACATCACAAAGATATTGATAGTGGCCATCACAAAGATATAGATAGTGAACATCACAAAGATATTGATAGTGGCCATCACAAAGGTATTGGTAGTGGCCATCACAAAGATATTGGTAGTGGCCATCACAAAGATATTGATAGTGGCCATCACAAAGGTATTGGTAGTGGCCATCACAAAGATATTGGTAGTGGCCATCACAAAGATATAGATAGTGGCCATCACAAAGATATTGGTAGTGGCCATCACAAAGATATTGATAGTGGCCATCACAAAGGTATTGGTAGTGGCCATCACAAAGATATTGGTAGTGGCCATCACAAAGATATTGATAGTGGCCATCACAAAGGTATTGGTAGTGGCCATCACAAAGATATTGGTAGTGGCCATCACAAAGATATAGATAGTGAACATCACAAAGATATTGATAGTGGCCATCACAAAGGTATTGGTAGTGGCCATCACAAAGGTATTGGTAGTGGCCATCACAAAGATATTGATAGTGGCCATCACAAAAATGGTAGTGGCCATCACAAAGATATTGATAGTGGCCAGTAGTGGCCATCCATCACACAAAGATATATTGGCCATCACAAAGATAGTAGTGGCCATCACAAAGTAGTGGCCATCACAAAGATATTGGTAGTGGCCATCACAAAGATATTGATAGTGGCCATCACAAAGATATTGGTAGTGGCCATCACAAAGATATGGTATTCACAAAGGTAGTGGCCATCACAAAGGTATTGGTAGTGGCCATCACATAGTGGCCATGTATTGGTAGTGGCCATCACAAAGGTATTGGCCATCACAAAGATATTAGTGGCCACAAAGATATTGGTAGTGGCCATCACAAAGATATTGATATTGGTAGTGGCCATCACAAAGATATTGGTAGTGGCCATCACAAAGATATTGGTAGTGGCCATCACAAAGATATTGGTAGTGGCCATCACAAAGATATAGATAGTGGCCATCACAAAAAGATGGCCATCACAAAGATATTGGTGGCCATCACAAAGATATTGGTAGTGGCCATCACAAAGATATTGGTAGTGGCCATCACAAAGATATTGGTAGTGGCCATCACAAAGATATTGGTAGTGGCCATCACATAAGCCATCACAAAGATATTGGTAGTGGCCATCACAAAGATATTGGTAGTGGCCATCACAAAAGTGGATATAGATAGTGGCCATCACAAAGATATTGGTAGTGGCCATCACAAAGATATTGGTAGTGGCCATCACAAAGATATTGGTAGTGGCCATCACAAAGATATTGGATAGTGGTCACAAAGATATAGATAGTGGCCATCACAAATTGGTAGTGGCCATCACAAAGATATTGGTAGTGGCCATGGTAGTGGCCATCACAAAGATATTGGATAGTGGCCATCACAAAGATATTGGTAGTGGCCATCACAAATTGGTAGTGGATATTGATAGTGGCCATCACAAATGTCAGTGGCCATCACAAAGATATTGGTAGTGGCCATCACAAAGGTATTGGTAGTGGCCATCACAAAGTAGTATTGGTAGTGGCCATCACAAAGATATTGATAGTGGCCATCACAAAGTATTGGTAGTGGCCATCACAAATGTATTGGTAGTGGCCATCACAAAGATATTGGTAGTGGCCATCAAAGATATTGGTAGTGGCCATCACAAAGATATTGGTAGTGGCCATCACAAATCACAAAGATATTGGTAGTGGCCATCACAAAGATATAGTAGTGGCCATCACAAAGATATAGATAGTGGCCATCACAAAGGTAGTGGCCATCACAAAGATATTGGTAGTGGCCATCACAAAGATATTGGTAGTGGCCATCACAAAGGTATTGGTAGTGGCCATCACAAAGGTATTGGTAGTGGCCATCACAAAGGTATTGGTAGTGGCCATCACAAAGGTATTGGTAGTGGCCATCACAAAGATATTGGTAGTGGCCATCACAAAGATATTGGTAGTGGCCATCACAAAGCCATATTGGTAGTGGCCATCACAAAATATTGCCATAGTGGCCATCACAAAGATATTGGTAGTGGCCATCACAAAGCCATCACAAAGGTATTGGTAGTGGCCATCACAAAGGTATAGTGGCCATCACAAAGATATTGGTAGTGGCCATCACAAAGATATTGGTAGTGGCCATCACAAAGATATTGGTATAGTGGCCATCACAAAGATATTGGTAGTGGCCATCACAAAGATATTGGTAGTGGCCATCACAAAGATATTGTAGTGGCCATCACAAAGATATTGGTAGTGGCCATCACAATGGTATTGGTAGTGGCCATCACAATGGTATTGGTAGTGGCCATCACAAAGATATTGGTAGTGGCCATCACAAAGATATTGGTAGTGGCCATCACAAAGGTATTGGTAGTGGCCATCACAAAGATATTGGTAGTGGCCATCACAAAGATATAGATAGTGGCCATCACAAAGATATTGGTAGTGGCCATCACAATGGTATTGGTAGTGGCCATCACAAAGATATTGGTAGTGGCCATCACAAAGGTATTAGTAGTGGCCATCACAAAGATATTGGTAGTGGCCATCACAATGGTATTGGTAGTGGCCATCACAAAGATATTGGTAGTGGCCATCACAAAGATATAGATAGTGGCCATCACAAAGATATAGATAGTGGCCATCACAAATGTATTGGTAGTGGCCATCACAAAGGTGTTGGTAGTGGCCATCACAAAGGTATTGGTAGTGGCCATCACAAAGGTATTGGTAGTGGCCATCACAAAGGTATTGGTAGTGGCCATCACAAAGGTATTGGTAGTGGCCATCACAAAGATATTGGTAGTGGCCATCACAAAGGTATTGGTAGTGGCCATCACAAATGTATTGGTAGTGGCCATCACAAAGATATTGGTAGTGGCCATCACAAAGGTATTGGTAGTGGCCATCACAAATGTATTGGTAGTGGCCATCACAAAGGTGTTGGTAGTGGCCATCACAAAGGTATTGGTAGTGGCCATCACAAAGGTATTGGTAGTGGCCATCACAAAGGTATTGGTAGTGGCCATCACAAAGGTATTGGTAGTGGCCATCACAAAGGTATTGGTAGTGGCCATCACAAAGGTATTGGTAGTGGCCATCACAAAGATATTGGTAGTGGCCATCACAATGGTATTGGTAGTGGCCATCACAAAGATATTGGTAGTGGCCATCACAAAGATATTGGTAGTGGCCATCACAAAGATATTGATAGTGGCCATCACAAAGGTATTGGTAGTGGCCATCACAAAGGTATTGGTAGTGGCCATCACAAAGATATTGGTAGTGGCCATCACAAATGTATTGGTAGTGGCCATCACAAAGATATTGGTAGTGGCCATCACAAAGATATTGGTAGTGGCCATCACAAAGATATTGGTAGTGGCCATCACAAAGATATTGGTAGTGGCCATCACAAAGATATTGGTAGTGGCCATCACAAAGATATTGGTAGTGGCCATCACAAAGATATTGGTAGTGGCCATCACAAAGATATTGGTAGTGGCCATCACAAAGGTATTGGTAGTGGCCATCACAAAGGTATTGGTAGTGGCCATCACAAAGGTATTGGTAGTGGCCATCACAAAGATATTGGTAGTGGCCATCACAAAGGTATTGGTAGTGGCCATCACAAAGATATTGGTAGTGGCCATCACAAAGATATAGATAGTGGCCATCACAAAGGTATTGGTAGTGGCCATCACAAAGGTATTGGTAGTGGCCATCACAAAGGTATTGGTAGTGGCCATCACAAAGATATTGGTAGTGGCCATCACAAAGGTATTGATAGTGGCCATCACAAAGATATTGGTAGTGGCCATCACAAAGGTATTGGTAGTGGCCATCACAAAGATATTGGTAGTGGCCATCACAAAGATATAGATAGTGGCCATCACAAAGGTATTGGTAGTGGCCATCACAAAGATATTGGTAGTGGCCATCACAAAGATATAGATAGTGGCCATCACAAAGGTATTGGTAGTGGCCATCACAAAGATATTGGTAGTGGCCATCACAAAGATATAGATAGTGGCCATCACAAAGGTATCGGTAGTGGCCATCACAAAGGTATTGGTAGTGGCCATCACAAATGTATTGGTAGTGGCCATCACAAAGATATTGGTAGTGGCCATCACAAAGATATTGGTAGTGGCCATCACAAAGATATTGGTAGTGGCCATCACAAAGATATAGATAGTGGCCATCACAAAGATATAGATAGTGGCCATCACAAAGGTATTGGTAGTGGCCATCACAAAGGTATTGGTAGTGGCCATCACAAAGATATTGGTAGTGGCCATCACAAAGATATTGGTAGTGGCCATCACAAAGGTATTGGTAGTGGCCATCACAAAGATATAGATAGTGGCCATCACAAAGATATTGGTAGTGGCCATCACAAAGATATAGATAGTGAACATCACAAAGATATTGGTAGTGGCCATCACAAAGATATTGGTAGTGGCCATCACAAAGATATTGGTAGTGGCCATCACAAAGATATAGATAGTGAACATCACAAAGATATTGGTAGTGGCCATCACAAAGATATTGGTAGTGGCCATCACAAAGATATTGGTAGTGGCCATCACAAAGATATTGATAGTGGCCATCACAAAGGTATTGGTAGTGGCCATCACAAAGGTATTGGTAGTGGCCATCACAAAGATATTGATAGTGGCCATCACAAAGGTATTGGTAGTGGCCATCACAAATGTATTGGTAGTGGCCATCACAAAGATATTGGTAGTGGCCATCACAAAGATATTGGTAGTGGCCATCACAAAGATATTGGTAGTGGCCATCACAAAGATATTGGTAGTGGCCATCACAAAGATATAGATAGTGGCCATCACAAAGGTATTGGTAGTGGCCATCACAAAGGTATTGGTAGTGGCCATCACAAAGGTATTGGTAGTGGCCATCACAAAGGTGTTGGTAGTGGCCATCACAAAGGTATTGGTAGTGGCCATCACAAAGATATTGATAGTGGCCATCACAAAGATATTGGTAGTGGCCATCACAAATGTATTGGTAGTGGCCATCACAAAGGTATTGATAGTGGCCATCACAAAGATATTGGTAGTGGCCATCACAAAGATATAGATAGTGGCCATCACAATGGTATTGGTATTGGCCATCACAAAGATATTGGTAGTGGCCATCACAAAGATATTGGTAGTGGCCATCACAAAGATATTGATAGTGGCCATCACAAAGATATTGGTAGTGGCCATCACAATGGTATTGGTAGTGGCCATCACAATGGTATTGGTAGTGGCCATCACAAAGATATTGGTAGTGGCCATCACAAAGATATTGGTAGTGGCCATCACAAAGGTATTGGTAGTGGCCATCACAAAGATATTGGTAGTGGCCATCACAAAGATATAGATAGTGGCCATCACAAAGATATTGGTAGTGGCCATCACAATGGTATTGGTAGTGGCCATCACAAAGATATTGGTAGTGGCCATCACAAAGGTATTAGTAGTGGCCATCACAAAGATATTGGTAGTGGCCATCACAATGGTATTGGTAGTGGCCATCACAAAGATATTGGTAGTGGCCATCACAAAGATATAGATAGTGGCCATCACAAAGATATAGATAGTGGCCATCACAAATGTATTGGTAGTGGCCATCACAAAGGTGTTGGTAGTGGCCATCACAAAGGTATTGGTAGTGGCCATCACAAAGGTATTGGTAGTGGCCATCACAAAGGTATTGGTAGTGGCCATCACAAAGGTATTGGTAGTGGCCATCACAAAGATATTGGTAGTGGCCATCACAAAGGTATTGGTAGTGGCCATCACAAATGTATTGGTAGTGGCCATCACAAAGATATTGGTAGTGGCCATCACAAAGGTATTGGTAGTGGCCATCACAAATGTATTGGTAGTGGCCATCACAAAGGTGTTGGTAGTGGCCATCACAAAGGTATTGGTAGTGGCCATCACAAAGGTATTGGTAGTGGCCATCACAAAGGTATTGGTAGTGGCCATCACAAAGGTATTGGTAGTGGCCATCACAAAGGTATTGGTAGTGGCCATCACAAAGGTATTGGTAGTGGCCATCACAAAGATATTGGTAGTGGCCATCACAATGGTATTGGTAGTGGCCATCACAAAGATATTGGTAGTGGCCATCACAAAGATATTGGTAGTGGCCATCACAAAGATATTGATAGTGGCCATCACAAAGGTATTGGTAGTGGCCATCACAAAGGTATTGGTAGTGGCCATCACAAAGATATTGGTAGTGGCCATCACAAATGTATTGGTAGTGGCCATCACAAAGATATTGGTAGTGGCCATCACAAAGATATTGGTAGTGGCCATCACAAAGATATTGGTAGTGGCCATCACAAAGATATTGGTAGTGGCCATCACAAAGATATTGGTAGTGGCCATCACAATGGTATTGGTAGTGGCCATCACAATGGTATTGGTAGTGGCCATCACAAAGATATTGGTAGTGGCCATCACAAAGATATTGGTAGTGGCCATCACAAAGGTATTGGTAGTGGCCATCACAAAGATATTGGTAGTGGCCATCACAAAGATATAGATAGTGGCCATCACAAAGATATTGGTAGTGGCCATCACAATGGTATTGGTAGTGGCCATCACAAAGATATTGGTAGTGGCCATCACAAAGGTATTAGTAGTGGCCATCACAAAGATATTGGTAGTGGCCATCACAATGGTATTGGTAGTGGCCATCACAAATATATTGGTAGTGGCCATCACAAAGATATAGATAGTGGCCATCACAAAGATATAGATAGTGGCCATCACAAATGTATTGGTAGTGGCCATCACAAAGGTGTTGGTAGTGGCCATCACAAAGGTATTGGTAGTGGCCATCACAAAGGTATTGGTAGTGGCCATCACAAAGGTATTGGTAGTGGCCATCACAAAGGTATTGGTAGTGGCCATCACAAAGGTATTGGTAGTGGCCATCACAAAGATATTGGTAGTGGCCATCACAAAGGTATTGGTAGTGGCCATCACAAATGTATTGGTAGTGGCCATCACAAAGATATTGGTAGTGGCCATCACAAAGGTATTGGTAGTGGCCATCACAAATGTATTGGTAGTGGCCATCACAAAGGTGTTGGTAGTGGCCATCACAAAGGTATTGGTAGTGGCCATCACAAAGGTATTGGTAGTGGCCATCACAAAGGTATTGGTAGTGGCCATCACAAAGGTATTGGTAGTGGCCATCACAAAGGTATTGGTAGTGGCCATCACAAAGGTATTGGTAGTGGCCATCACAAAGATATTGGTAGTGGCCATCACAATGGTATTGGTAGTGGCCATCACAAAGATATTGGTAGTGGCCATCACAAAGATATTGGTAGTGGCCATCACAAAGATATTGATAGTGGCCATCACAAAGGTATTGGTAGTGGCCATCACAAAGGTATTGGTAGTGGCCATCACAAATGTATTGGTAGTGGCCATCACAAATGTATTGGTAGTGGCCATCACAAAGATATTGGTAGTGGCCATCACAAAGATATTGGTAGTGGCCATCACAAAGATATTGGTAGTGGCCATCACAAAGATATTGGTAGTGGCCATCACAAAGATATTGGTAGTGGCCATCACAAAGATATTGGTAGTGGCCATCACAAAGATATAGATAGTGGCCATCACAAAGATATTGGTAGTGGCCATCACAAAGGTATTGGTAGTGGCCATCACAAAGGTATTGGTAGTGGCCATCACAAAGGTATTGGTAGTGGCCATCACAAAGATATTGGTAGTGGCCATCACAAAGGTATTGGTAGTGGCCATCACAAAGATATTGGTAGTGGCCATCACAAAGATATAGATAGTGGCCATCACAAAGGTATTGGTAGTGGCCATCACAAAGGTATTGGTAGTGGCCATCACAAAGGTATTGGTAGTGGCCATCACAAAGATATTGGTAGTGGCCATCACAAAGGTATTGATAGTGGCCATCACAAAGATATTGGTAGTGGCCATCACAAAGGTATTGGTAGTGGCCATCACAAAGATATTGGTAGTGGCCATCACAAAGATATAGATAGTGGCCATCACAAAGGTATTGGTAGTGGCCATCACAAAGATATTGGTAGTGGCCATCACAAAGATATAGATAGTGGCCATCACAAAGGTATTGGTAGTGGCCATCACAAAGATATTGGTAGTGGCCATCACAAAGATATAGATAGTGGCCATCACAAAGGTATTGGTAGTGGCCATCACAAAGATATTGGTAGTGGCCATCACTGTCCAATGAATTATGGTGATGACTGTTATGGTGCTGACTTTTGCTATATGAACCCAGTTCAGCATCTCCATATGACTCTATTAGTAGAACATCTGCCTGGTGTCTTTTGCTATATGAACCCAGTTCAGCATCTCCATATGACTCTATTAGTAGAACATCTGCCTGGTGTCTTTTGCTATATGAACCCAGTTCAGCATCTCCATATGACTCTATTAGTAGAACATCTGCCTGGTGTCTTTTGCTATATGAACCCAGTTCAGCATCTCCATATGACTCTATTAGTAGAACATCTGCCTGGTGTCTTTTGCTATATGAACCCAGTTCAGCATCTCCATATGACTCTATTAGTAGAACATCTGCCTGGTGTCTTTTGCTATATGAACCCAGTTCAGCATCTCCATATGACTCTATTAGTAGAACATCTGCCTGGTGTCTTTTGCTATATGAACCCAGTTCAGCATCTCCATATGACTCTATTAGTAGAACATCTGCCTGGTGTCTTTTGCTATATGAACCCAGTTCAGCATCTCCATATGACTCTATTAGTAGAACATCTGCCTGGTGTCTTTTGCTATATGAACCCAGTTCAGCATCTCCATATGACTCTATTAGTAGAACATCTGCCTGGTGTCTTTGCTATATGAACCCAGTTCAGCATCTCCATATGACTCTATTAGTAGAACATCTGCCTGGTGTCTTTTGCTATATGAACCCAGTTCAGCATCTCCATATGACTCTATTAGTAGAACATCTGCCTGGTGTCTTTTGCTATATGAACCCAGTTCAGCATCTCCATATGACTCTATTAGTAGAACATCTGCCTGGTGTCTTTTGCTATATGAACCCAGTTCAGCATCTCCATATGACTCTATTAGTAGAACATCTGCCTGGTGTCTTTTGCTATATGAACCCAGTTCAGCATCTCCATATGACTCTATTAGTAGAACATCTGCCTGGTGTCTTTTGCTATATGAACCCAGTTCAGCATCTCCATATGACTCTATTAGTAGAACATCTGCCTGGTGTCTTTGCTATATGAACCCAGTTCAGCATCTCCATATGACTCTATTAGTAGAACATCTGCCTGGTGTCTTTTGCTATATGAACCCAGTTCAGCATCTCCATATGACTCTATTAGTAGAACATCTGCCTGGTGTCTTTTGCTATATGAACCCAGTTCAGCATCTCCATATGACTCTATTAGTAGAACATCTGCCTGGTGTCTTTTGCTATATGAACCCAGTTCAGCATCTCCATATGACTCTATTAGTAGAACATCTGCCTGGTGTCTTTTGCTATATGAACCCAGTTCAGCATCTCCATATGACTCTATTAGTAGAACATCTGCCTGGTGTCTTTTGCTATATGAACCCAGTTCAGCATCTCCATATGACTCTATTAGTAGAACATCTGCCTGGTGTCTTTTGCTATATGAACCCAGTTCAGCATCTCCATATGACTCTATTAGTAGAACATCTGCCTGGTGTCTTTTGCTATATGAACCCAGTTCAGCATCTCCATATGACTCTATTAGTAGAACATCTGCCTGGTGTCTTTTGCTATATGAACCCAGTTCAGCATCTCCATATGACTCTATTAGTAGAACATCTGCCTGGTGTCTTTTGCTATATGAACCCAGTTCAGCATCTCCATATGACTCTATTAGTAGAACATCTGCCTGGTGTCTTTTGCTATATGAACCCAGTTCAGCATCTCCATATGACTCTATTAGTAGAACATCTGCCTGGTGTCTTTTGCTATATGAACCCAGTTCAGCATCTCCATATGACTCTATTAGTAGAACATCTGCCTGGTGTCTTTTGCTATATGAACCCAGTTCAGCATCTCCATATGACTCTATTAGTAGAACATCTGCCTGGTGTCTTTTGCTATATGAACCCAGTTCAGCATCTCCATATGACTCTATTAGTAGAACATCTGCCTGGTGTCTTTTGCTATATGAACCCAGTTCAGCATCTCCATATGACTCTATTAGTAGAACATCTGCCTGGTGTCTTTTGCTATATGAACCCAGTTCAGCATCTCCATATGACTCTATTAGTAGAACATCTGCCTGGTGTCTTTTGCTATATGAACCCAGTTCAGCATCTCCATATGACTCTATTAGTAGAACATCTGCCTGGTGTCTTTTGCTATATGAACCCAGTTCAGCATCTCCATATGACTCTATTAGTAGAACATCTGCCTGGTGTCTTTTGCTATATGAACCCAGTTCAGCATCTCCATATGACTCTATTAGTAGAACATCTGCCTGGTGTCTTTTGCTATATGAACCCAGTTCAGCATCTCCATATGACTCTATTAGTAGAACATCTGCCTGGTGTCTTTTGCTATATGAACCCAGTTCAGCATCTCCATATGACTCTATTAGTAGAACATCTGCCTGGTGTCTTTTGCTATATGAACCCAGTTCAGCATCTCCATATGACTCTATTAGTAGAACATCTGCCTGGTGTCTTTTGCTATATGAACCCAGTTCAGCATCTCCATATGACTCTATTAGTAGAACATCTGCCTGGTGTCTTTTGCTATATGAACCCAGTTCAGCATCTCCATATGACTCTATTAGTAGAACATCTGCCTGGTGTCTTTTGCTATATGAACCCAGTTCAGCATCTCCATATGACTCTATTAGTAGAACATCTGCCTGGTGTCTTTTGCTATATGAACCCAGTTCAGCATCTCCATATGACTCTATTAGTAGAACATCTGCCTGGTGTCTTTTGCTATATGAACCCAGTTCAGCATCTCCATATGACTCTATTAGTAGAACATCTGCCTGGTGTCTTTTGCTATATGAACCCAGTTCAGCATCTCCATATGACTCTATTAGTAGAACATCTGCCTGGTGTCTTTTGCTATATGAACCCAGTTCAGCATCTCCATATGACTCTATTAGTAGAACATCTGCCTGGTGTCTTTTGCTATATGAACCCAGTTCAGCATCTCCATATGACTCTATTAGTAGAACATCTGCCTGGTGTCTTTTGCTATATG
The DNA here is from genome assembly GCA_029465975.1 of Dallia pectoralis. Taxonomy (NCBI): domain Eukaryota; kingdom Metazoa; phylum Chordata; class Actinopteri; order Esociformes; family Umbridae; genus Dallia; species Dallia pectoralis. Next base: position 19,840,167 of record CM055742.1, on the reverse strand, counting down.
AACCCAGTTCAGCATCTCCATATGACTCTATTAGTAGAACATCTGCCTGGTGTCTTTTGCTATATGAACCCAGTTCAGCATCTCCATATGACTCTATTAGTAGAACATCTGCCTGGTGTCTTTTGCTATATGAACCCAGTTCAGCATCTCCATATGACTCTATTAGTAGAACATCTGCCTGGTGTCTTTTGCTATATGAACCCAGTTCAGCATCTCCATATGACTCTATTAGTAGAACATCTGCCTGGTGTCTTTTGCTATATGAACCCAGTTCAGCATCTCCATATGACTCTATTAGTAGAACATCTGCCTGGTGTCTTTTGCTATATGAACCCAGTTCAGCATCTCCATATGACTCTATTAGTAGAACATCTGCCTGGTGTCTTTTGCTATATGAACCCAGTTCAGCATCTCCATATGACTCTATTAGTAGAACATCTGCCTGGTGTCTTTTGCTATATGAACCCAGTTCAGCATCTCCATATGACTCTATTAGTAGAACATCTGCCTGGTGTCTTTTGCTAGAACATATGAACCCAGTTCAGCATCTCCATATGACTCTATTAGTAGAACATCTGCCTGGTGTCTTTTGCTATATGAACCCAGTTCAGCATCTCCATATGACTCTATTAGTAGAACATCTGCCTGGTGTCTTTTGCTATATGAACCCAGTTCAGCATCTCCATATGACTCTATTAGTAGAACATCTGCCTGGTGTCTTTTGCTATATGAACCCAGTTCAGCATCTCCATATGACTCTATTAGTAGAACATCTGCCTGGTGTCTTTTGCTATATGAACCCAGTTCAGCATCTCCATATGACTCTATTAGTAGAACATCTGCCTGGTGTCTTTTGCTATATGAACCCAGTTCAGCATCTCCATATGACTCTATTAGTAGAACATCTGCCTGGTGTCTTTTGCTATATGAACCCAGTTCAGCATCTCCATATGACTCTATTAGTAGAACATCTGCCTGGTGTCTTTTGCTATATGAACCCAGTTCAGCATCTCCATATGACTCTATTAGTAGAACATCTGCCTGGTGTCTTTGCTATATGAACCCAGTTCAGCATCTCCATATGACTCTATTAGTAGAACATCTGCCTGGTGTCTTTTGCTATTATGAACTGGTGTCCAGTTCAGCATCTCCATATGACTCTATTAGTAGAACATCTGCCTGGTGTCTTTTGCTATATGAACCCAGTTCAGCATCTCCATATGACTCTATTAGTAGAACATCTGCCTGGTGTCTTTTGCTATATGAACCCAGTTCAGCATCTCCATATGACTCTATTAGTAGAACATCTGCCTGGTGTCTTTTGCTATATGAACCCAGTTCAGCATCTCCATATGACTCTATTAGTAGAACATCTGCCTGGTGTCTTTTGCTATATGAACCCAGTTCAGCATCTCCATATGACTCTATTAGTAGAACATCTGCCTGGTGTCTTTTGCTATATGAACCCAGTTCAGCATCTCCATATGACTCTATTAGTAGAACATCTGCCTGGTGTCTTTTGCTATATGAACCCAGTTCAGCATCTCCATATGACTCTATTAGTAGAACATCTGCCTGGTGTCTTTTGCTATATGAACCCAGTTCAGCATCTCCATATGACTCTATTAGTAGAACATCTGCCTGGTGTCTTTTGCTATATGAACCCAGTTCAGCATCTCCATATGACTCTATTAGTAGAACATCTGCCTGGTGTCTTTTGCTATATGAACCCAGTTCAGCATCTCCATATGACTCTATTAGTAGAACATCTGCCTGGTGTCTTTTGCTATATGAACCCAGTTCAGCATCTCCATATGACTCTATTAGTAGAACATCTGCCTGGTGTCTTTTGCTATATGAACCCAGTTCAGCATCTCCATATGACTCTATTAGTAGAACATCTGCCTGGTGTCTTTTGCTATATGAACCCAGTTCAGCATCTCCATATGACTCTATTAGTAGAACATCTGCCTGGTGTCTTTTGCTATATGAACCCAGTTCAGCATCTCCATATGACTCTATTAGTAGAACATCTGCCTGGTGTCTTTTGCTATATGAACCCAGTTCAGCATCTCCATATGACTCTATTAGTAGAACATCTGCCTGGTGTCTTTTGCTATATGAACCCAGTTCAGCATCTCCATATGACTCTATTAGTAGAACATCTGCCTGGTGTCTTTTGCTATATGAACCCAGTTCAGCATCTCCATATGACTCTATTAGTAGAACATCTGCCTGGTGTCTTTTGCTATATGAACCCAGTTCAGCATCTCCATATGACTCTATTAGTAGAACATCTGCCTGGTGTCTTTTGCTATATGAACCCAGTTCAGCATCTCCATATGACTCTATTAGTAGAACATCTGCCTGGTGTCTTTTGCTATATGAACCCAGTTCAGCATCTCCATATGACTCTATTAGTAGAACATCTGCCTGGTGTCTTTTGCTATATGAACCCAGTTCAGCATCTCCATATGACTCTATTAGTAGAACATCTGCCTGGTGTCTTTTGCTATATGAACCCAGTTCAGCATCTCCATATGACTCTATTAGTAGAACATCTGCCTGGTGTCTTTTGCTATATGAACCCAGTTCAGCATCTCCATATGACTCTATTAGTAGAACATCTGCCTGGTGTCTTTTGCTATATGAACCCAGTTCAGCATCTCCATATGACTCTATTAGTAGAACATCTGCCTGGTGTCTTTTGCTATATGAACCCAGTTCAGCATCTCCATATGACTCTATTAGTAGAACATCTGCCTGGTGTCTTTTGCTATATGAACCCAGTTCAGCATCTCCATATGACTCTATTAGTAGAACATCTGCCTGGTGTCTTTTGCTATATGAACCCAGTTCAGCATCTCCATATGACTCTATTAGTAGAACATCTGCCTGGTGTCTTTTGCTATATGAACCCAGTTCAGCATCTCCATATGACTCTATTAGTAGAACATCTGCCTGGTGTCTTTTGCTATATGAACCCAGTTCAGCATCTCCATATGACTCTATTAGTAGAACATCTGCCTGGTGTCTTTTGCTATATGAACCCAGTTCAGCATCTCCATATGACTCTATTAGTAGAACATCTGCCTGGTGTCTTTTGCTATATGAACCCAGTTCAGCATCTCCATATGACTCTATTATTAGAACATCTGCCTGGTGTCTTTTGCTATATGAACCCAGTTCAGCATCTCCATATGACTCTATTAGTAGAACATCTGCCTGGTGTCTTTTGCTATATGAACCCAGTTCAGCATCTCCATATGACTCTATTAGTAGAACATCTGCCTGGTGTCTTTTGCTATTTCACAATCATCCCTGGCTTGATTCTGGAAAGGTTTGCCCTCCATTCCTGTAATTATATTTTCTTAAGTAGATTTAATTATTCAACATACTCCATCTTGGACTGTACAAATAAGTGCACATCTGAAAGCATTTTAGCACAAAATAGTATTGCATATTTTAGATACTAAATAATGTGTGTTCAGCTTGTACAAAAATGACCTCTGGCCAATGTGTACCACAGAAGGTAATGGCAGCTATTCCACATACATTATGGCTGTGAACAACAAGACAGAAAGTAAAGTTAAACAGGGAAGGGGTGTTACAGAGGTTAAGCAGGAAATAAAAAACATGAGTGCAGGAGAAAGAAAAAAAGAGGAGAGAAGGAGAAACTGAGATCAAAAGCAGACTGGAGAGAGAGTGTACCTCAGAATGAGAAGACAAAAGAGGTGGAAACAGATGTGACAAGTCAGGTAGTGACCTTCATGAGAGAGACCAGTAGCGTAGGGGTAACTGTCTAATACTGAGTACTGTATAAATGAGTGTAGGGTTTATATTCTGTTAGAGTACTGTATAAATGAGTGTAAGGTTTATATTCTGTTAGAGTACTGTATAAATGACTGTAAGGTTTATATTCTGTTAGAGTACTGTATAAATGAGTGTAGGGTTTATATTCTGTTAGAGTACTGTATAAATGAGTGTAGGGTTTATTTGCTGTTAGAGTACTGTATAAATGAGTGTAGGGTTTATATTCTGTTAGAGTACTGTATAAATGAGTGTAAGGTTTGTATTCTGTTAGAGTACTGTATACATGAGTGTAGGGTTTATATTCTGTTAGAGTACTGTATAAATGAGTGTAGGGTTTATTTTCTGTTAGAGTACTGTATAAATGACTGTAAGGTTTATATTCTGTTAGAGTACTGTATAAATGAGTGTAAGGTTTATATTCTGTTAGAGTACTGTATAAATGAGTGTAGGGTATATATTCTGTTAGAGTACTTTATACATGGGTGTAGGGTTTATATTCTGTTAGAGTACTGTATAAATGAGTGTAGGGTTTATATTATGTTAGAGTACTGTATAAATGAGTGTAGGGTTTATATTCTGTTAGAGTACTGTATAAATGAGTGTAGGGTTTATATTCTGTTAGAGTACTGTATAAATGAGTGTAGGGTTTATATTCTGTTGGAGTACTGTATACATGAGTGTAGGGTTTATATTATGTTAGAGTACTGTATAAATGAGTGTGGGGTTTATATTCTGTTAGAGTACTGTATAAATGAGTGTAGGGTTTATATTCTGTTGGAGTACTGTATACATGAGTGTAGGGTTTATATTATGTTAGAGTACTGTATAAATGAGTGTAAGGTTTATATTCTGTTAGAGTACTGTATAAATGAGTGTAAGGTTTATATTCTGTTAGAGTACTGTATGAATGAGTATAGGGTTTATATTCTGTTAGAGTACTGTATAAATGAGTGTAAGGTTTATATTCTGTTAGAGTACTGTATAAATGAGTGTAGGGTTTATATTCTGTTAGAGTACTGTATAAATGAGTGTAGGGTTTATATTCTGTTAGAGTACTGTATAAATGAGTGTAAGGTTTATATTCTGTTAGAGTACTGTATAAATGAGTGTAAGGTTTATATTCTGTTAGAGTACTGTATAAATGAGTGTAGGGTTTATATTCTGTTAGAGTACTGTATAAATGAGTGTAAGGTTTATATTCTGTTAGAGTACTGTATACATGAGTGTAGGGTTTATATTCTGTTAGAGTACTGTATAAATGAGTGTAGGGTTTATATTCTGTTAGAGTACTGTATAAATGAGTGTAGGGTTTATATTCTGTTAGAGTACTGTATAAATGAGTGTAAGGTTTATATTCTGTTAGAGTACTGTATAAATGAGTGTAAGGTTTATATTCTGTTAGAGTACTGTATAAATGAGTGTAGGGTTTATTTTCTGTTAGAGTACTGTATAAATGAGTGTAAGGTTTATATTCTGTTAGAGTACTGTACAAATAAGTGTAGGGTTTATATTCTGTTAGAGTACTGTATAAATGATTGTAAGGTTTATATTCTGTTAGAGTACTGTATACATGAGTGTAGGGTTTATATTCTGTTAGAGTACTGTATAAATGAGTGTAAGGTTTATATTCTGTTAGAGTACTGTATAAATGAGTGTAAGGTTTATATTCTGTTAGAGTACTGTATAAATGAGTGTAAGGTTTATATTCTGTAAGAGTACTGTATAAATGAATGTAGGGTTTATTTTCTGTTAGAGTACTGTATAAATGAGTGTAAGGTTTATATTCTGTTAGAGTACTGTATAAATGAGTGTAAGGTTTGTATTCTGTTAGAGTACTGTATAAATGAGTGTAGGGTTTATATTCTGTTAGAGTACTGTATAAATGAGTGTAAGGTTTATATTCTGTTAGAGTACTGTATACATGAGTGTAGGGTTTATATTCTGTTAGAGTACTGTATAAATGAGTGTAGGGTTTATATTCTGTTAGAGTACTGTATAAATGAGTGTAAGGTTTATATTCTGTTAGAGTACTGTATAAATGAGTGTAAGGTTTATATTCTGTTAGAGTACTGTATAAATGAGTGTAGGGTTTATATTCTGTTAGAGTACTGTATAAATGAGTGTAAGGTTTATATTCTGTTAGAGTACTGTATACATGAGTGTAGGGTTTATATTCTGTTAGAGTACTGTATAAATGAGTGTAAGGTTTATATTCTGTTAGAGTACTGTATAAATGAGTGTAAGGTTTATATTCTGTTAGAGTACTGTATACATGAGTGTAGGGTTTATATTATGTTAGAGTACTGTATAAATGAGTGTAGGGTTTATATTCTGTTAGAGTACTGTATAAATGAGTGTGGGGTTTATATTCTGTTAGAGTACTGTATAAATGAGTGTAGGGTTTATATTCTGTTGGAGTACTGTATAAATGAGTGTAGGGTTTATATTATGTTAGAGTACTGTATAAATGAGTGTAAGGTTTATATTCTGTTAGAGTACTGTATAAATAAGTGTAGGGTTTATATTCTGTTAGAGTACTGTATAAATGAGTGTAAGGTTTATATTCTGTTAGAGTACTGTATACATGAGTGTAGGGTTTATATTCTGCTAGAGTACTGTATAAATGAGTGTAAGGTTTATATTCTGTTAGAGTACTGTATAAATGAGTGTAAGGTTTATATTCTGTTAGAGTACTGTATAAATGAGTGTAAGGTTTATATTCTGTTAGAGTACTGTATAAATGAGTGTAAGGTTTATATTCTGTTAGAGTACTGTATAAATGAGTGTAAGGTTTATATTCTGTTAGAGTACTGTATAAATGAGTGTAAGGTTTATATTCTGTTAGAGTACTGTATAAATGAGTGTAGGGTTTATTTTCTGTTAGAGTACTGTATAAATGAGTGTAAGGTTTGTATTCTGTTAGAGTACTGTATAAATGAGTGTAGGGTTTATATTCTGTTAGAGTACTGTATAAATGAGTGTAAGGTTTATATTCTGTTAGAGTACTGTATACATGAGTGTAGGGTTTATATTCTGTTAGAGTACTGTATACATGAGTGTAGGGTTTATATTCTGTTAGAGTACTGTATAAATGAGTGTAAGGTTTATATTCTGTTAGAGTACTGTATAAATGAGTGTAAGGTTTATATTCTGTTAGAGTACTGTATAAATGAGTGTAAGGTTTATATTCTGTTAGAGTACTGTATAAATGAGTGTAGGGTTTATTTTCTGTTAGAGTACTGTATAAATGAGTGTAAGGTTTATATTCTGTTAGAGTAAACTGTAGGGTTTATTTTCTGTTAGAGTACTGTATAAATGAGTGTAAGGTTTATATTCTGTTAGAGTATGAGTGTAGGGTTTATATTCTGTTAGAGTACTGTATACATGAGTGTAGGGTTTATATTCTGTTAGAGTACTGTATAAATGAGTGTAGGGTTTATATTCTGTTAGAGTACTGTATAAATGAGTGTAAGGTTTATATTCTGTTAGAGTACTGTATACATGAGTGTAGGGTTTATATTCTGTTAGAGTACTGTATACATGAGTGTAGGGTTTATATTCTGTTAGAGTACTGTATACATGAGTGTAGGGTTTATATTCTGTTAGAGTACTGTATAAATGAGTGTAAGGTTTATATTCTGTTAGAGTACTGTATAAATGAGTGTAAGGTTTATATTCTGTTAGAGTACTTATAAATGAGTGTAGGGTTTATATTATGTTAGAATACTGTATTACCTCGTAGTATAAAGTGTTGGTACATCTCCCTGTCTAGATGTGTGTTGGTGCTGATCTCTCCAGAATGCGGATCGATGGAGAAGAAGTCATAGCCAGAACCGGGCAAGAGACTGTACTCCACATCTGCATTCACACCTGTGACCGACCCAAACACAGTAGAGGTTAGGGTTTTCTGTACTCCACATCTGCATTCACACCTGTGACCGACCCAAACACAGTAGAGGTTAGGGTTTTCTGTACTCCACATCTGCATTCACACCTGTGACCGACCCAAACACAGTAGAGGTTAGGGTTTTCTGTACTCCACATCTGCATTCACACCTGTGACCGACCCAAACACAGCAGAGGTTAGGGTTTTCTGTACTCCACATCTGCATTCACACCTGTGACCGACCCAAACACAGTAGAGGTTAGGGTTTTCTGTACTCCACATCTGCATTCACACCTGTGACCGACCCAAACACAGTAGAGGTTAGGGTTTTCTGTACTCCACATCTGCATTCACACCTGTGACCGACCCAAACACAGGAGATAAGTTACAGGTGATCGGTTACAGGTGAGGTTTAGGGTTCATTCTTACCCATACATAGGGTTAGGTTTAGGGTTTATTCTTACCCATACATAGGGTTAGGTTTAGGGTTCATTCTTACCCATACATAGGGTTAGGATTAGGGTTCATTCTTACCCAATCATAGGGTTAGGTTTAGGGTTCATTCTTACCCATAAGTAGGGTTAGGTTTAGGGTTCATTCTTACCCATTCATAGGGTTAGGTTTAGGGTTCATTCTTACCCATACATAGGGTTAGGTTTAGGGTTCATTCTTACCCATTCATAGGGTTAGGTTTAGGGTTCATTCTTACCAATACATAGGGTTAGGTTTAGGGTTCATTCTTACCTGTACATAGGGTTAGGTTTAGGGTTCATTCTCACCCATACATAGGGTTAGGTTTAGGGTTCATTCTTACCCATACATAGGGTTAGGTTTAGGGTTCATTCTCACCCATACATAGGGTTAGGTTTAGGGTTCATTCTTACCCAATACATAGGGTTAGGTTTAGGGTTCATTCTTACCCATACATAGGGTTAGGTTTAGGGTTCATTCTTACCCAATACATAGGGTTAGGTTTAGGGTTCATTCTTACCAATACATAGGGTTAGGTTTAGGGTTCATTCTTACCCATACATAGGGTTAGGTTTAGGGTTCATTCTTACCCATACATAGGGTTAGGTTTAGGGTTCATTCTTACCCATACATAGGGTTAGGTTTAGGGTTCATTCTTACCCATACATAGGGTTAGGTTTAGGGTTCATTCTTACCCAATACATAGGGTTAGGTTTAGGGTTCATTCTTACCCAATCATAGGGTTAGGTTTAGGGTTCATTCTTACCCATACATAGGGTTAGGTTTAGGGTTCATTCTTACCCATACATAGGGTTAGGTTTAGGGTTCATTCTTACCCATACATAGGGTTAGGTTTAGGGTTCATTCTTACCCATACATAGGGTTAGGTTTAGGGTTCATTCTTACTCATACATAGGGTTAGGTTTAGGGTTCATTCTTACCTGTACATAGGGTTAGGTTTAGGGTTCATTCTCACCCATACATAGGGTTAGGTTTAGGGTTCATTCTTACCTATACATAGGGTTAGGTTTAGGGTTCATTCTTACCCATACATAGGGTTAGGTTTAGGGTTCATTCTTACCCATACATAGGGTTAGGTTTAGGGTTCATTCTTACCCATACATAGGGTTAGGTTTAGGGTTCATTCTTACCCATACATAGGGTTAGGTTTAGGGTTCATTCTTACCCATACATAGGGTTAGGTTTAGGGTTCATTCTTACCCATACATAGGGTTAGGTTTAGGGTTCATTCTTACCCAATCATAGGGTTAGGTTTAGGGTTCATTCTCACCCATACATAGGGTTAGGTTTAGGGTTCATTCTTACCCATACATAGGGTTAGGTTTAGGGTTCATTCTTACCCATACATAGGGTTAGGTTTAGGGTTCATTCTTACCCATACATAGGGTTAGGTTTAGGGTTCATTCTTACCCATACATAGGGTTAGGTTTAGGGTTCATTCTTACCCATACGTAGGGTTAGGGTTGGCTGACACAAAATGGCTGATTTGATTAATTATAGTGTCGCTTGAGCCTTGCCAGAAATAAAAGCCAGAGGCAGGGTATGCATTCAGTTCCTCTTGTCCTGTATTTAAAACAAAAAGTTGAATACAGAGACAGAAACATTGCCTTGACTTAAAATTTGACTATGAGCATGTTCCCATAATGATATTTAAGTCATTAAATAAGGGCCAAGTTTTAGTTAGTCATATACTAAACATTGTTCATTAAAAGGCAGTTATGCACGTTAACATGAACCATTTCAATATTAACAACTGCTTACCAAGACCATAAGGGTGCTCCAGAACCCTAACCCATAAGGGTGCTCCAGAACCCTAACCCATAAGGGTGCTCCAGAACCCTAACCCATAAGGGTGCTCCAGAACCCTAACCCATAAGGGTGCTCCAGAACCCTAACCCATAAGGGTGCTCCAGAGCCCTAACCCATAAGGGTGCTCCAGAGCCCTAACCCATAAGGGTGCTCCAGAGCCCTAACCCATAAGGGTGCTCCAGAACCCTAACCCATAATGGTGCTCCAGAACCCTAACCCATAAGGGTGCTCCAGAACCCTAACCCATAAGGGTGCTCCAGAACCCTAACCCATAAGGGTGCTCAAGAACCCTAACCCATAAGGGTGCTCCAGAACCCTAACCCATAAGGGTGCTTCAGAGCCCTAACCCATAAGGGTGCTCCAGAACCCTAACCCATAAGGGTGCTCCAGAACCCTAACCCATAAGGGTGCTCCAGAACCCTAACCCATAAGGGTGCTCCAGAACCCTAACCCATAAGGGTGCTCCAGAACCCTAACCCATAAGGGTGCTCCAGAACCCTAACCCATAAGGGTGCTCCAGAACCCTAACCCATAAGGGAGCTCCAGAACCCTAACCCATAAGGGTGCTCGAGAACCCTAACCCATAAGGGTGCTCCAGAACCCTAACCCATAAGGGTGCTCCAGAACCCTAACCCATAAGGGTGCTCCAGAACCCTAACCCATAAGGGTGCTCCAGAACCCTAACCCATAAGGGTGCTCCAGAACCCTAACCCATAAGGGTGCTCCAGAACCCTAACCCATAAGGGAGCTCCAGAACCCTAACCCATAAGGGTGCTCGAGAACCCTAACCCATAAGGGTGCTCCAGAACCCTAACCCATAAGGGTGCTCCAGAACCCTAACCCATAAGGGTGCTCCAGAACCCTAACCCATAAGGGTGCTCCAGAACCCTAACCCATAAGGGTGCTCCAGAACTACCTAAAATAGCAGCAGGGAACACAGAAATACTAAATATGTTTTATATAGTATAAAGATATCCTATCACCAGCATTGTCGGATTTATGCAAGGCCTTACTGTAAGTAAAACTGTTGAAACCAAGCCTAAATGAGGCCAGAGAGGCATATTTAAATAAATACAAATGATTAGGAATCTTTACTTTAACATACAGACGTTCAGAATTTGGGCAGCATGTACTCATGCAGTTATAGAGCAGTTCACTGTGATTTAACCAGACACACAATATACTCTTTATGAAGAATTTTCTCTTGTAGGTTATGGAACTACTTTGTCTAAATAATTATATTTTTAATGGCTGGCAGTTTTGACTAAAATGAGAACAAGCACAACTATGAGACATGCAGCTAGCACAAATAACAGACATGCAGCTAGCACAACTATCAGAGGTGCAGCTAGCACAACTATCAGAGATGCAGCTAGCACAACTATCAGAGGTGCAGCTAGCACAAATAACAGACATGCAGCTAGCTCAACTATCAGAGATGCAGCTAGCACAAATAACAGACATGCAGCTAGCACAAATAACAGACATGCAGCTAGCTCAACTATCAGAGATGCAGCTAGCACAAATAACAGACATGCAGCTAGCACAACTATCAGAGATGCAGCTAGCACAACTATCAGAGGTGCAGCTAGCACAACTATCAGAGGTGCAGCTAGCACAACTATCAGAGGTGCAGCTAGCACAACTATCAGAGATGCAGCTAGCACAAATAACAGACATGTAGCTAGCACAAATAACAGACATGCAGCTAGCACAAATAACAGACATGCAGCTAGCACAACTATCAGAGGTGCAGCTAGCACAAATAACAGACATGCAGCTAGCACAAATAACAGACATGCAGCTAGCACAAATAACAGACATGCAGCTAGCACAACTATCAGAGAAGCAGCTAGCACAAATAACAGACATGCAGCTAGCACAACTATCAGAGGTGCAGCTAGCACAAATAACAGACATGCAGCTAGCACAAATAACAGACATGCAGCTAGCACAAATAACAGACATGCAGCTAGCACAACTATCAGAGAAGCAGCTAGCACAACTATCAGAGATGCAGCTAGCACAACCATCAGAGATGCAGCTAGCACAAATAACAGACATGCAGTTAGCACAAATAACAGACATGCAGCCATCACAAATAACAGACATGCAGCTAGCACAAATAACAGACATGCAGCTAGCACAAATAACATACATGCAGCTAGCACAAAAAACAGACATGCAGCTAGCACAACTATCAGAGATGCAGCTAGCACAACTATTAGAGATGCAGCTAGCACAACAATCAGAGATGCAGCTAGCACAACTATCAGAGATGCAGCTAGCACAACTATCAGAGATGCAGCTAGCACAACTATCAGAGATGCAGCTAGCACAAATAACAGACATGCAGTTAGCACAAATAACAGACATGCAGCTAGCACAAATAACAGACATGCAGCTAGCACAAATAACAGACATGCAGCTAGCACAAATAACAGACATGCAGCTAGCACAAATAACAGACATGCAGCTAGCACAAAAAACAGACATGCAGCTAGCACAACTATCAGAGATGCAGCTAGCACAACTATCAGAGATGCAGCTAGCACAACAATCAGAGATGCAGCTAGCACAACTATCAGAGATGCAGCTAGCACAACTATCAGAGATGCAGCTAGCACAACCATCAGAGATGCAGCTAGCACAACTATCAGAGATGCAGCTAGCACAACTTCAAACTTCTTGCACCATTTGAAGGGACACAGAGAGAGGTTAGTCAGATGTCAGATAGTAATTACCGTACCCTGATGAAGACAGCGGGCCTGCATTTGAGTTTAAAGTGTGCAGCTTTTTCTTATCATTTTGTTTCATTCCGTACCCTTTAGCCAGCACCTCGTCTACTAAGGTGTGCGTTGCTTCTACCTTTTTTTTCAGATAGTAATTAACACAATGTTACATTAGCTAACAAATGTAGTCAACTATCTAGTAGAATAAGGTTGTGTTAGCAAACTTATTTAGTCAATTATCTAGTAGAATGAGGATGTGTTAGCTAACTAATGTAGTCAATTATCTAGTAGAATAAGGTTGTTTTAGCTAATTAATGTAGTCGATTATCTAGTAGAATGAGGTTGTGTTAGCTAACTAATGTAGTCAATTATCTAGTAGAATATGGTTGTTAGCTAACTAATGTTGTCCACAAACAAAAGTCATGGATACATATTTATTAGATTATAATGTATTTAGTCACTTGTCCATTTGTTTGACCAACGAATATGAGCTGTACTATTATTATACAAATGCAGGTATTGGTTTCTAGGTAGCTGCACAGCACTTACGAAAATATGTAGGCCTATTCGTTTTAAATCGGTAAAATTGATGTAATGAGTGGCACTGGCACATAGCTTTAGGTAACATGGCATTTTATTTATTTTTATTTTTAACTTGTCCAATGGGGCAAGTAGACTTCTCTTCCACTTGGTATACAAAAAATGTGCAAACAAGCCTTAATGTCGCGCCCTGTCTAGCTAACACATCCAACAATATCCTCCCCATACAGAACATAAAGAGTTGTTAGTTTAACTATGAGCTGTAAAATATCCAGACAGTTTGGCTAATGTCAGCTAGAATACATCAGAACTTGCAAGATCATTGAAATTTTTGGAAGCAACCTTAATTACATTATCCTCAAATAGTTCATTGATGGATTGATTGATGTTGTCTTTATACTGCTCAAACAAAAAGTACGATTAGTTGTGTTATTCTAGTTGCAGGAAAATCGAGTTGTCGAAAATCGAATATGTTGCCAGCAAACAAACACCTATATGAATTCAAAAAATAAATCGGTCTGAAGAAAAAATGAACATTGCTATTCAGTATTATTGTACAAGATTATCAACTTATTATAATAATAGCCAATAAAATAATAGTATTTTCCAAGAATAAACTTAATTTAAAGGACTTGAGACTATGACTGTATAGTCCATAAAACATAAAAGACTTGAGACTAAAATACTTGAGACTCGACTTGGAAAGCATGCAGTGACTTTGGACTTGACTTAGACTTGTATACAATGATTTAAAGTCAACTCTGAATATAGACTGTAAACATCAGGACTCAACCAGGTAACCTGCAATCAATATATGCAAATGCTGCCCTCTAGAGGTTTAACATCAGTTTAACTTCAGTCAAGAATAGAATTTACTCAACCAATCTTCAGTGTCAATGAAGTTTTATCCAAACATTCAATTCAGTGAAATCTGTTTGTATTATGTTTTATTAAGGTTCCCTATATCGTCTGAGGACTGAAGATGTGAGACGCTGTTGATATATTACATTTTACCATAAGTGTATTGCATGTGTGTATTTTTTTGCAGAATTACAAATGAATGCATTCAATAAAACATTTTTTAACCACGTATTATTCCTATTCCACACAGTCCACATGAAAAAACTAAACTATTTAACGTATAAAACTGTTACCTGAGTCTTTATCTGTGGCAGTGACAATGAGCACTCTTGCCCCAGCTTCTCTGTTCTCTGCAACGCTGGCTGTGTAGATGTCCTGCGTGAACAGGGGGGGCTGGTCGTTCACATCCCCAACCTCTAGCCTCAGGGTCTGGGTGGAGGAGAGGGAAGGGAGCCCCTGGTCTGAAGCCTGGATGGTCAGGGAATGGAAGGTCTGGAGCTCGTAATCCAGAGAGGAGGAGAGATACAGACGCCCTGTGAAAGGATGGAAGACACAAAGGTTTTACACACAGTAGGATGCCATCAGATGACTTCCTGTGATATGAGTGGCACTGATTTAGCAACCTCAACTTAATAGAAAAAAAATATATATATATATTATATATATATATATATAAATATATATAAATGCTTCAATACAGATGGTGTGACAGAACAGTGAGAGGACAGATTCTTGGAATTTCTCCTTACGCTTTTTCCCTTAGACACATTTTTTTTTATTAATCTCCGGTCCAAAAACAACATACCTGTTTTCTCCTCCAAAGTAAAGAACCCGTCTTTATCCCCAGAAACAAGGCAATATGTGACCTGCCCGCTGTAGCCTAGATCTTCATCCACGGCGGCGATCCGATGCAACAGGCTTCCCACCTCGGCATCCTCCATGACGTAGGCTGTGTCCTGGGAGATGAACTTGGGTGAATTGTCATTGACGTCGAGCAGAAACACCTGAGCACTCACACTTGAGTGCTTACGGTCAGCCGCCAGTGTCGCCTGGTCCGAGGCTGTGACCATAAAGGTCAAGCTTGGTGTGGTCTCGCGGTCCAAGAGAGTGGTGGTGGTGAGGACGCCGGTAAGCGGGTGAATGTGGAAGGGGAACAACGACCCTTCTGACATTCCTAACACAGGGTCAAAGGTCAACGAGTACCGCAGGCCGCTGTTGGTCAGACTCCCGTCAGCATCTTTTGCGTTGAAGGCGACCACTCGTGTTCCAACCACTGTGTCTTCTCCCAAGCCCAGCTGGACGACCTCACAGGGGAACCAGGGTGTGTGGTCGTTCACGTCCTCCACCGCTACGCTCACAAAGGTGGTCACGTTTGTTTTGGGTCTTGCAGGGTCTTGGCCGCACACAACCAGGAAGTAATGTGACACTGACTCATAGTCTAGTGGCTGGTTAATGTACAGGTCGCCTGTGGAGCCGTCCAGCCCAAAGTGAAGGCTCCCGTCACCCTCCACAATGGAGTAATGCAGCCCACTATTGGTTAATGGAGAGTAGACACAGATGGAACCGATGATGCTACCAGGTTTGGCATCCTCCCTCACTGTGAAGTGGCGCACACCTAGTAGCTCGACATCCTTCTGTTGTTTGTCTGGTGCGTGAACCTGGGAAATGGAGAGCATTTACAATTCTGATGTAATTGAATGAGCATAGACATCGTGCATTGACATCGTGCATTGACATCGTGCATTGACATCGTGCATAGACATCGTGCATTGACATCGTGCATTGACATCGTGCATTGACATCGTGCATAGACATCGTGCATTGACATCGTGCATTGACATCGTGCATTGACATCGTGCATTGACATCGTGCATTGACATCGTGCATTGACATCGTGCATAGACATCGTGCATAGACATCGTGCATTGACATCGTGCATTGACATCGTGCATTGACATCGTGCATTGACATCGTGCATTGACATCGTGCATTGACATCGTGCATTGACATCGTGCATTGAGTAGGTCCAGGTACCTGGAGGTGAATGATAGCCGTCTCTTTGAGAGGAGCTGGTCCGTTATCGGAGGCCACCACTGTCAGGGTGTAGTGAGTGTGGGAGTTCTGGGTGAACATCTTAGTGGTTCGGATGTCTCCGCTCTGACTGTCTATCTCAAAGTGGCCCTCATCTTTGTCTGTGACATAAAATAAAACAATTTTAAAAAGTAATAAAGAAATAGACAGACAGGAAAAAACTACATAAAGTGTGAACAACACCTACAGTATAGATCCAGATTAACAGTGAATATGGTTGTAGAGTGCATATCTCTGTTTATTGTGGATTTAGGAACGTAACCGACCCAATATGACCTAATGTTCAGTCACTTAACCAACACTATTAAGGTGTTAATCCATATGACCTAATGTTCAGACACTTAACCAACACTAATAAGGTGTTAATCCATATGACCTAATGTTCAGTCACTTAACCAACACTAATAAGGTGTTAATCTATATGACCTAATGTTCAGACACTTAACCAACACTAATAAGCTGTTAATCCATATGACCTAATGTTCAGTCACTAAAACCAACACTAATAAGGTGTTAATCTATATGACCTAATGTTCAGACACTTAACTAACACTAATAAGGTGTTAATCCATATGACCTAATGTTCAGTCACTTAACCAACACTAATAAGGTGTTAATGCATATGACCTAATGTTCAGACACTTAACCAACACTAATAAGGTGTTAATCCATATGACCTAATGTTCAGTCACCTAACCAACACTAATAAGGTGTTAATGCGTATGACCTAATGTTCAGACACTTAACCAACACTAATAAGGTGTTAATCAATATGACCTAATGTTCAGTCACTTAACCAACACTAATAAGGTGTTAATCCATATGACCTAATGTTCAGACACTTAACCAACACTAATAAGGTGTTAATCCATATGACCTAATGTTCAGACACTTAACCAACACTAATAAGGTGTTAATCCATATGACCTAATGTTCAGTCACTTAACCAACCCTAATAAGGTGTTAATCCATATGACCTAATGTTCAGACACTTAACCAACACTAATAAGGTGTTAATGCATATGACCTAATGTTCAGACACTTAACCAACACTAATAAGGTGTTAATGCATATGACCTAATGTTCAGTCACTTAACCAACACTAATAAGGTGTTAATCCATATGACCTAATGTTCAGTCACTTAACCAACACTAATAAGGTGTTAATGCATATGACCTAATGTTCAGACACTTAACCAACACTAATAAGGTGTTAATCCATATGACCTAATGTTCAGACACTTAACTAACACTAATAAGGTGTTAATCCATATGACCTAATGTTCAGACACTTAACTAACACTAATAAGGTGTTAATCCATATGACCTAATGTTCAGTCACTTAACTAACACTAATAAGGTGTTAATCCATATGACCTAATGTTCAGTCACTTAACCAACACTAATAAGGTGTTAATGTATATGACCTAATGTTAAGTGACTTAACCAACCCTAATAAGGTGTTAATCCATATGACCTAATGTTCAGACACTTAACCAACACTAATAAGGTGTTAATGCATATGACCTAATGTTCAGTCACTTAACCAACACTAATAAGGTGTTAATCCATATGACCTAATGTTCAGTCACTTAACCAACACTAATAAGCTGTTAATCCATATGACCTAATGTTCAGTCACTTAACCAACACTAATAAGGTGTTAATGCATATGACCTAATGTTCAGACACTTAACCAACCCTAATAAGGTGTTAATCCATATGACCTAATGTTCAGTCACTTAACCAACACTAATAAGGTGTTAATCCATATGACCTAATGTTCAGTCACTTAACCAACACTAATAAGGTGTTAATGCATATGACCTAATGTTCAGACACTTAACCAACACTAATAAGGTGTTAATCCATATGACCTAATGTTCAGACACTTAACTAACACTAATAAGGTGTTAATCCATATGACCTAATGTTCAGACACTTAACTAACACTAATAAGGTGTTAATGCATATGACCTAATGTTCAGACACTTAACCAACCCTAATAAGGTGTTAATCCATATGACCTAATGTTCAGTCACTTAACCAACACTAATAAGGTGTTAATGCATATGACCTAATGTTCAGACACTTAACCAACACTAATAAGGTGTTAATCCATATGACCTAATGTTCAGACACTTAACTAACACTAATAAGGTGTTAATCCATATGACCAAATGTTCAGACACTTAACTAACACTAATAAGGTGTTAATCCATATGACCTAATGTTCAGTCACTTAACTAACACTAATAAGGTGTTAATCCATATGACCTAATGTTCAGTCACTTAACCAACACTAATAAGGTGTTAATGCATATGACCTAATGTTAAGTGACTTAACCAACCCTAATAAGGTGTTAATCCATATGACCTAATGTTCAGACACTTAACCAACACTAATAAGGTGTTAATGCATATGACCTAATGTTCAGTCACTTAACCAACACTATTAAGACGTTAATGCATATGACCTAATGTTCAGACACTTAACCAACACTAATAAGGTGTTAATGCATATGACCTAATGTTCAGACACTTAACTAACACTAATAAGGTGTTAATCCATATGACCTGATGTTCAGTCACTTAACCAAACCTAATAAGGTGTTAATCCATATGACCTAATGTTCAGACAGTTAACCAACCCTAATAAGGTGTTAATCCATATGACCTAATGTTCAGACACTTAACCAACACTAATAAGGTGTTAATGCATATGACCTAATGTTCAGTCACTTAACCAACACTAATAAGGTGTTAATCCATATGACCTAATGTTCAGTCACTTAACCAACACTAATAAGGTGTTAATCCATATGACCTAATGTTCAGACACTTAACCAACACTAATAAGGTGTTAATCCATATGACCTAATGTTCAGACACCTAACCAACACTAATAAGGTGTTAATCCATATGACCTAATGTTCAGACACTTAACCAACACTAATAAGGTGTTAATCCATATGACCTAATGTTCAGTCACTTAACCAACCCTAATAAGGTGTTAATCCATATGACCTAATGTTCAGACACTTAACCAACCCTAATAAGGTGTTAATCCATATGACCTAATGTTCAGACACTTAACCAACACTAATAAGGTGTTAATGCATATGACCTAATGTTCAGTCACTTAACCAACACTAATAAGGTGTTAATCCATATGACCTAATGTTCAGACACTTAACCAACACTAATAAGGTGTTAATGCGTATGACCTAATGTTCAGACACTTAACTAACACTAATAAGGTGTTACTCCATATGACCTAATGTTCAGTCACTTAACCAACCCTAATAAGGTGTTAATCCATATGACCTAATGTTCAGTCACTTAACCAACACTAATAAGGTGTTAATGCATATGACCTAATGTTCAGACACTTAACCAACACTAATAAGGTGTTAATCCATATGACCTAATGTTCAGACACTTAACTAACACTAATAAGGTGTTAATCCATATGACCTAATGTTCAGACACTTAACTAACACTAATAAGGTGTTAATCCATATGACCTAATGTTCAGTCACTTAACCAACACTAATAAGGTGTTAATGCATATGACCTAATGTTAAGTCACTTAACCAACCCTAATAAGGTGTTAATCCATATGACCTAATGTTCAGACACTTAACCAACACTATTAAGGTGTTAATGCATATGACCTAATGTTCAGACACTTAACCAACACTAATAAGGTGTTAATGCATATGACCTAATGTTCAGTCACTTAACCAACACTATTAAGGTGTTAATGCATATGACCTAATGTTCAGACACTTAACCAACACTAATAAGGTGTTAATGCATATGACCTAATGTTCAGACACTTAACTAACACTAATAAGGTGTTAATCCATATGACCTAATGTTCAGTCACTTAACCAACCCTAATAAGGTGTTAATCCATATGACCTAATGTTCAGACACTTAACCAACCCTAATAAGGTGTTAATCCATATGACCTAATGTTCAGACACTTAACCAACACTAATAAGGTGTTAATGCATATGACCTAATGTTCAGTCACTTAACTAACACTAATAAGGTGTTAATCCATATGACCTAATGTTCAGTCACTTAACCAACACTAATAAGGTGTTAATGTATATGACCTAATGTTAAGTGACTTAACCAACCCTAATAAGGTGTTAATCCATATGACCTAATGTTCAGACACTTAACCAACACTAATAAGGTGTTAATGCATATGACCTAATGTTCAGTCACTTAACCAACACTAATAAGGTGTTAATCCATATGACCTAATGTTCAGTCACTTAACCAACACTAATAAGCTGTTAATCCATATGACCTAATGTTCAGTCACTTAACCAACACTAATAAGGTGTTAATGCATATGACCTAATGTTCAGACACTTAACCAACCCTAATAAGGTGTTAATCCATATGACCTAATGTTCAGTCACTTAACCAA
The DNA here is from genome assembly GCA_029465975.1 of Dallia pectoralis. Lineage (NCBI taxonomy): Eukaryota > Metazoa > Chordata > Actinopteri > Esociformes > Umbridae > Dallia > Dallia pectoralis. Next base: position 19,819,493 of record CM055742.1, on the reverse strand, counting down.
CACTAATAAGGTGTTAATCCATATGACCTAATGTTCAGTCACTTAACCAACACTAATAAGGTGTTAATGCATATGACCTAATGTTCAGACACTTAACCAACACTAATAAGGTGTTAATCCATATGACCTAATGTTCAGACACTTAACTAACACTAATAAGGTGTTAATCCATATGACCTAATGTTCAGACACTTAACTAACACTAATAAGGTGTTAATGCATATGAGCTAATGTTCAGACACTTAACCAACCTAATAAGGTGTTAATCCATATGACCTAATGTTCAGTCACTTAACCAACACTAATAAGGTGTTAATGCATATGACCTAATGTTCAGACACTTAACCAACACTAATAAGGTGTTAATCCATATGACCTAATGTTCAGACACTTAACTAACACTAATAAGGTGTTAATCCATATGACCAAATGTTCAGACACTTAACTAACACTAATAAGGTGTTAATCCATATGACCTAATGTTCAGTCACTTAACTAACACTAATAAGGTGTTAATCCATATGACCTAATGTTCAGTCACTTAACCAACACTAATAAGGTGTTAATGCATATGACCTAATGTTAAGTGACTTAACCAACCCTAATAAGGTGTTAATCCATATGACCTAATGTTCAGACACTTAACCAACACTAATAAGGTGTTAATGCATATGACCTAATGTTCAGTCACTTAACCAACACTATTAAGGTGTTAATGCATATGACCTAATGTTCAGACACTTAACCAACACTAATAAGGTGTTAATGCATATAACCTAATGTTCAGACACTTAACTAACACTAATAAGGTGTTAATCCATATGACCTGATGTTCAGTCACTTAACCAAACCTAATAAGGTGTTAATCCATATGACCTAATGTTCAGACAGTTAACCAACCCTAATAAGGTGTTAATCCATATGACCTAATGTTCAGACACTTAACCAACACTAATAAGGTGTTAATGCATATGACCTAATGTTCAGTCACTTAACCAACACTAATAAGGTGTTAATCCATATGACCTAATGTTCAGTCACTTAACCAACACTAATAAGGTGTTAATCCATATGACCTAATGTTCAGACACTTAACCAACACTAATAAGGTGTTAATCCATATGACCTAATGTTCAGACACCTAACCAACACTAATAAGGTGTTAATCCATATGACCTAATGTTCAGACACTTAACCAACACTAATAAGGTGTTAATCCATATGACCTAATGTTCAGTCACTTAACCAACCCTAATAAGGTGTTAATCCATATGACCTAATGTTCAGACACTTAACCAACCCTAATAAGGTGTTAATCCATATGACCTAATGTTCAGACACTTAACCAACACTAATAAGGTGTTAATGCATATGACCTAATGTTCAGTCACTTAACCAACACTAATAAGGTGTTAATCCATATGACCTAATGTTCAGACACTTAACCAACACTAATAAGGTGTTAATGCGTATGACCTAATGTTCAGACACTTAACTAACACTAATAAGGTGTTACTCCATATGACCTAATGTTCAGTCACTTAACCAACCCTAATAAGGTGTTAATCCATATGACCTAATGTTCAGTCACTTAACCAACACTAATAAGGTGTTAATCCATATGACCTAATGTTCAGTCACTTAACCAACACTAATAAGGTGTTAATCCATATGACCTAATGTTCAGACACTTAACTAACACTAATAAGGTGTTAATCCATATGACCTAATGTTCAGACACTTAACTAACACTAATAAGGTGTTAATCCATATGACCTAATGTTCAGTCACTTAACCAACACTAATAAGGTGTTAATGCATATGACCTAATGTTAAGTCACTTAACCAACCCTAATAAGGTGTTAATCCATATGACCTAATGTTCAGACACTTAACCAACACTAATAAGGTGTTAATGCATATGACCTAATGTTCAGTCACTTAACCAACACTATTAAGGTGTTAATGCATATGACCTAATGTTCAGACACTTAACCAACACTAATAAGGTGTTAATGCATATGACCTAATGTTCAGACACTTAACTAACACTAATAAGGTGTTAATCCATATGACCTAATGTTCAGTCACTTAACCAACCCTAATAAGGTGTTAATCCATATGACCTAATGTTCAGACACTTAACCAACCCTAATAAGGTGTTAATCCATATGACCTAATGTTCAGACACTTAACCAACACTAATAAGGTGTTAATGCATATGACCTAATGTTCAGACACTTAACCAACACTAATAAGGTGTTAATCCATATGACCTAATGTTCAGTCACTTAACCAACACTAATAAGGTGTTAATCCATATGACCTAATGTTCAGACACTTAACCAACACTAATAAGGTGTTAATCCATATGACCTAATGTTCAGTCACTTAACCAACACTAATAAGGTGTTAATGCATATGACCTAATGTTCAGACACTTAACCAACACTAATAAGGTGTTAATGCATATGACCTAATGTTCAGACACTTAACCTAACACTAATAAGGTGTTAATCCATATGACCTAATGTTCAACATATGACCTAAAGTCCAACTATGACCTAATGTTCAGACACTTGTTAATCCACCTAATAAGGTGTTGACCTAATGTTCAGTCACTTAACCAACCTAATAAGGTGTTAATCCATATGACCTAATGTTCAGACACTTAACCAACACTAAGGTGTTAATGTTCAGGTGTTAATCCATATGACCTAATGTTCAACCAACCTAATAAGGTGTTAATGTTCAGACACCATATGACCTAATGTTCAGACACTTAACCAACACTAATAAGGTGTTAATGTTGACCTAATGTTCACACTAATGTTAACCAACACTAATAAGGTGTTAATCCATATGACCTAATGTTCAGTCACTTAACCAACACTAATAAGGTGTTAATCCATATGACCTAATGTTAAGTCACTTAACCAACACTAATAAGGTGTTAATCCATATGACCTAATGTTCAGTCACTTAACCAACACTAATAAGGTGTTAATCCATATGACCTAATGTTCAGTCACTTAACCAACACTAATAAGGTGTTAATCCATATGACCTAATGTTCAGTCACTTAACCAACACTAATAAGGTGTTAATGCATATGACCTAATGTTCAGACACTTAACCAACACTAATAAGGTGTTAATCCATATGACCTAATGTTCAGTCACTTAACCAACACTAATAAGGTGTTAATCCATATTGACCTAATGTTCAGTCACTTAACCAACACTATTAAGGTGTTAATCCATATGACCTAATGTTCAGTCACTTAACCAACACTAATAAGGTGTTAATCCATATGACCTAATGTTCAGTCACTTAACCAACACTAATAAGGTGTTAATCCATATGACCTAATGTTCAGTCACTTAACCAACACTAATAAGGTGTTAATGCATATGACCTAATGTTCAGACACTTAACCAACACTAATAAGGTGTTAATCCATATGACCTAATGTTCAGTCACTTAACCAACACTAATAAGGTGTTAATCCATATGACCTAATGTTCAGTCACTTAGCCAACCCCAATAAGGTGTTAATCCATATGACCTAATGTTCAGTTCTTAACAAACCGTAATTATGCATCTAAAGAACAGAAAGTACTTATCCAGACTTAAAATATACATTTCCAATAATTTTAGTTAATGATATTTACAAGGTGTGTTATGTCTTACGAAGGACCCAGGCTACCGGCCTATTTCCTACAATCTTGACAGTTTTTTTACATTTAATATTCAAATCTATGTTAAGTAACTAGTCAAATGTTACATTTTCAGAAGGACAAATGCAAATGTGGAGGAATTCAAAAACATTACCTGTCAGAGAAAACTTTATGGTCGCATTCTCTCCAGCATCAAGGTCTTTAGCAAACATTGTCGTCACCAATGACCCTGCTGGAAGGCCAGCCCAAACCTTAAAGAAGGAAAGACATATAGACATGCTACACAGATGCTTCAACAATAGACATATATACATATATACTACACTGATGCTTCAACAATAGACATATATACATACTACACTGATGCTTCAACAATAGACATATAGACATATAGACATGCAACACAGATGCTTCAACAATAGACATATATACATATAGACATGCAACACAGATGCTTCAACAATAGACATATATAAATATAGACATGCAACACAGATGCTTCAACAATAGACATATATACATACTACACAGATGCTTCAACAATAGACATATAGACATATAGACATGCAACACAGATGCTTCAACAATAGACATATAGACATATATACATACTACACAGATGCTTCAACAATAGACATATAGACATGCTACACAGATGCTTCAACAATAGACATATAGACATACTACACAGATGCTTCAACAATAGACATATATACATATAGACATGTTACACAGATGCTTCAACAATAGACATATAGACATGCAACACAGATGCTTCAACAATAGACATATAGACATGTTACACAGATGCTTCAACAATTGACATATATACATATAGACATGTTACACAGATGCTTCAACAATAGACATATAGACATGCAACACAGATGCTTCAACAATAGACATATAGACATGTTACACAGATGCTTCAACAATTGACATATAGACATGCTACACAGATGCTTTAACAATAGACATATAGACATGCAACACAGATGCTTCAACAATAGACATATAGACATGCAACACAGATGCTTCAAAATAGACATATAGACATATAGACATGCTACACAGATGCTTCAACAATAGACATATAGACATATAGACATGCTACACAGATGCTTCAACAATAGACATATAGACATGTTACACAGATGCTTCAACAATAGACATATAGACATACTACACAGATGCTTCAACAATAGACATATAGACACATAGACATACTACACAGATGCTTCAACAATAGACATATATACATATATACTACACTGATGCTTCAACAATAGACATATAGACATATAGACATGCAACATAGATGCTTCAACAATAGACATATAGACATGCAACACAGATGCTTCAACAATAGACATATAGACATGTTACACAGATGCTTCAACAATTGACATATAGACATGCTACACAGATGCTTTAACAATAGACATATAGACATGCAACACAGATGCTTCAACAATAGACATATAGACATGCAACACAGATGCTTCAAAATAGACATATAGACATATAGACATGCTACACAGATGCTTCAACAATAGACATATAGACATATAGACATGCTACACAGATGCTTCAACAATAGACATATAGACATGCTACACAGATGCTTCAACAATAGACATATAGACATGTTACACAGATGCTTCAACAATAGACATATAGACATACTACACAGATGCTTCAACAATAGACATATAGACACATAGACATACTACACAGATGCTTCAACAATAGACATATATACATATATACTACACTGATGCTTCAACAATAGACATATAGACATATAGACATACAACATAGATGCTTCAACAATAGACATATAGACATGCAACACAGATGCTTCAACAATAGACATATAGACATACTACACAGATGCTTCAACAATAGACATATATACATATATACTACACTGATGCTTCAACAATAGACATATAGACATATAGACATGCAACATAGATGCTTCAACAATAGACATATAGACATGCAACACAGATGCTTCAACAATAGACATATAGACATGTTACACAGATGCTTCAACAATTGACATATAGACATGCTACACAGATGCTTTAACAATAGACATATAGACATGCAACACAGATGCTTCAACAATAGACATATAGACATGCAACACAGATGCTTCAAAATAGACATATAGACATATAGACATGCTACACAGATGCTTCAACAATAGACATATAGACATATAGACATGCTACACAGATGCTTCAACAATAGACATATAGACATGTTACACAGATGCTTCAACAATAGACATATAGACATACTACACAGATGCTTCAACAATAGACATATAGACACATAGACATACTACACAGATGCTTCAACAATAGACATATATACATATATACTACACTGATGCTTCAACAATAGACATATAGACATGCAACATAGATGCTTCAACAATAGACATATAGACATGCAACACAGATGCTTCAACAATAGACATATAGACATGTTACACAGATGCTTCAACAATAGACATATAGACATGTTACACAGATGCTTCAACAATAGACATATAGACATGTTACACAGATGCTTCAACAAAAGACATATAGACATGTTACACAGAGCCTTCAACAATAGACATATATACATACTACACAGATGCTTCAACAATAGACATATAGACATGCAACACAGATGCTTCAACAATAGACATATAGACATGTTACACAGATGCTTCAACAATAGACATATAGACATGCAACACAGATGCTTCAACAATAGACATATAGACATGCAACACAGATGCTTCAAAATAGACATATAGACATGCTACACAGATGCTTCAACAATAGACATAGACATGCTACACAGATGCTTCAACAATAGACATATAGACATGCAACACAGATGCTTCAGACAATAGACAGACATATAGACATATAGACATGCTACACAGATGCTTCAACAATAGACATAGACATACTACACAGATGCTTCAACAATAGACATATAGACATATAGACATGCTTCAACAATAACACAGATGCTTCAACAATAGACAGATGCTTCAAAAATAGACATAGACATATAGACATGCAACACAGATGCTTCAACAATAGACATATATATATAGACATACATACACAGATGCTTCAACAATAGACATATATGCAACACAGTTGCTTCAAAATAGACATAGCAACACAGACATGCAACACAGCTTCAAAATAGACATATAGACAGCTACACAGATACTTCAACAATATAGACAGATCCTTCAACAATAGACATAGACAACACAGATGCTTCAACAATAGACATATAGACATGCAACACAGATGCTTCAACAATAGACATATAGACATATGACACAGATGCTTCAACAATAGACATATATACATATAGACATGCAACACAGATGCTTCAACAATAGACATATAGACATTCAACACAGATGCTTCAACAATAGACATAGACATATATACATATAGACATACTACACAGATGCTTCAACAATAGACATATAGACATATAGATATACTACACAGATGCTATAACAATAGACATATAGACATATAGACATACTACACAGATGCTTCAACAATAGACATATAGACATACTACACAGATGCTTCAACAATAGACATATAGACATATAGACATACTACACAGATGCTTCAACAATAGACATATAGACATACTACACAGATGCTTCAACAATAGACATATAGACATATAGACATACTACACAGATGCTTCAACAATAGACATATAGACATATAGACATACTATATTAGGTCATTATGTTATTAGGTCATTATGTCATTATGTCATTAGGTCATTATGTCATTATGTCATTAGGTCATTAGGTCATTAGGTCATTAGGTCATTATGTCATTATGTCATTAGGTCATTATGTCATTAGGTCATTATGTTATTAGGTCATTATGTTATTAGGTCATTATGTCATTAGGTCATTATGTTATTAGGTCATTAAGAGATTAGGGAATTATGTCATTAGGTCATTATGTCATTAGGTCATTATGTCATTAGGTCATTATGTCATTATGTCATTATGTCATTATGTCATTATGTTATTAGGTCATTATGTTATTAGGTCATTATGTTATTAGGTCATTAAGTGATTAGGTCATTATGTTATTAGGTCATTATGTTATTAGGTCATTATGTTATTAGGTCATTATGTTATTAGGTCGTTATTAGGTCATTATGTTATTAGGTCATTATGTTATTAGGTCATTATGTTATTAGGTCATTATGTTATTAGGTCATTATGTTATTAGGTCATTAAGTGATTAGGTCATTACGTTATTAGGTCATTATGTTATTAGGTCATTATGTTATTAGGTCATTATGTTATTAGGTCATTATGTTATTAGGTCATTATGTTATTAGGTCATTATGTTTTTAGGTCATTAAGTGATTAGGTCATTATGTCATTAGGTCATTATGTCATTAGGTCATTAAGTGATTAGGTCGTTATGTTATTAGGTCGTTATGTTATTAGGTCATTATGTCATTAGGTCATTATGTTATTAGGTCATTATGTTTTTAGGTCATTATGTTTTTAGGTCATTATGTTATTAGGTCATTATGTTATTAGGTCATTATGTTATTAGGTCATTATGTTATTAGGTCATTATGTTATTAGGTCATTATGTTATTAGGTCATTAAGTGATTAGGTCATTATGTTATTAGGTCATTATGTTATTAGGTCATTAAGTGATTAGGTCATTATGTTATTAGGTCATTATGTTATTAGGTCATTATGTTATTAGGTCATTATGTTATTAGGTCATTATGTTATTAGGTCATTATGTTATTAGGTCATATTATACATCTGAGTACAATCTATTTTACTATGTCATGATCCACATGTAGACATCTTTAGGGGAAGTCAAAACTAGTAAAATAGCAATGAATAACTTGGTTCACATAGGCAATGGTATATGATTAATTTACAAACTGTGTGTCTTGCCTCTAGAATATAATACATTTATATAAAAGCTAAATAGAGGTTTGAAAACATCTGTCATATTAAACACTAGTGTGTAATTGTGTACCAACCTGGATGTTGAGCTGTATCTGTCATATGAAACACTAGTGTGTAATTGTGTACCAACCTGGATATTGAGCTGTATCTGTCATATTAAACACTAGTGTGTAATTGTGTACCAACCTGGATGTTGAGCTGTATCTGTCCTATTAAACACTAGTGTGTAATTGTGTACCAACCTGGATGTTGAGCTGTATCTGTCATATTAAACACTAGTGTGTAATTGTGTACCAACCTGGATATTGAGCTGTATCTGTCATATTAAACACTAGTGTGTAATTGTGTACCAACCTGGATATTGAGCTGTATCTGTCATATTAAACACTAGTGTGTAATTGTGTACCAACCTGGATGTTGAGCTGTATCTGTCCTATTAAACACTTGTGTGTAATTGTGTACCAACCTGGATATTGAGCTGTATCTGTCATATTAAACACTAGTGTGTAATTGTGTACCAACCTGGATATTGAGCTGTATCTGTCCTATTAAACACTAGTGTGTAATTGTGTACCAACCTGGATGTTGAGCTGTATCTGTCCTATTAAACACTAGTGTGTAATTGTGTACCAACCTGGATATTGAGCTGTATCTGTCCTATTAAACACTAGTGTGTAATTGTGTACCAACCTGGATATTGAGCTGTATCTGTCCTATTAAACACTAGTGTGTAATTGTGTACCAACCTGGATGTTGAGCTGTATCTGTCATATTAAACACTAGTGTGTAATTGTGTACCAACCTGGATATTGAGCTGTATCTGTCCTATTAAACACTAGTGTGTAATTGTGTACCAACCTGGATATTGAGCTGTATCTGTCCTATTAAACACTAGTGTGTAATTGTGTACCAACCTGGATGTTGAGCTGTATCTGTCCTATTAAACACTAGTGTGTAATTGTGTACCAACCTGGATGTTGAGCTGTATCTGTCATATTAAACACTAGTGTGTAATTGTGTACCAACCTGGATGTTGAGCTGTATCTGTCATATTAAACACTAGTGTGTAATTGTGTACCAACCTGGATGTTGAGCTGTATCTGTCCTATTAAACACTTGTGTGTAATTGTGTACCAACCTGGATATTGAGCTGTATCTGTCATATTAAACACTAGTGTGTAATTGTGTACCAACCTGGATATTGAGCTGTATCTGTCCTATTAAACACTAGTGTGTAATTGTGTACCAACCTGGATATTGAGCTGTATCTGTCCTATTAAACACTAGTGTGTAATTGTGTACCAACCTGGATGTTGAGCTGTATCTGTCCTATTAAACACTAGTGTGTAATTGTGTACCAACCTGGATGTTGAGCTGTATCTGTCATATTAAACACTAGTGTGTAATTGTGTACCAACCTGGATGTTGAGCTGTATCTGTCATATTAAACACTAGTGTGTAATTGTGTACCAACCTGGATGTTGAGCTGTATCTGTCATATTAAACACTAGTGTGTAATTGTGTACCAACCTGGATGTTGAGCTGTATCTGTCCTATTAAACACTTGTGTGTAATTGTGTACCAACCTGGATATTGAGCTGTATCTGTCATATTAAACACTAGTGTGTAATTGTGTACCAACCTGGATATTGAGCTGTATCTGTCCTATTAAACACTAGTGTGTAATTGTGTACCAACCTGGATGATGAGCTGTATCTGTCCTATTAAACACTTGTGTGTAATTGTGTACCAACCTGGATATTGAGCTGTATCTGTCCTATTAAACACTAGTGTGTAATTGTGTACCAACCTGGATATTGAGCTGTATCTGTCCTATTAAACACTAGTGTGTAATTGTGTACCAACCTGGATGTTGAGCTGTATCTGTCATATTAAACACTAGTGTGTAATTGTGTACCAACCTGGATATTGAGCTGTATCTGTCCTATTAAACACTAGTGTGTAATTGTGTACCAACCTGGATATTGAGCTGTATCTGTCCTATTAAACACTAGTGTGTAATTGTGTACCAACCTGGATGTTGAGCTGTATCTGTCCTATTAAACACTAGTGTGTAATTGTGTACCAACCTGGATGTTGAGCTGTATCTGTCATATTAAACACTAGTGTGTAATTGTGTACCAACCTGGATGTTGAGCTGTATCTGTCCTATTAAACACTTGTGTGTAATTGTGTACCAACCTGGATATTGAGCTGTATCTGTCATATTAAACACTAGTGTGTAATTGTGTACCAACCTGGATATTGAGCTGTATCTGTCCTATTAAACACTAGTGTGTAATTGTGTACCAACCTGGATGATGAGCTGTATCTGTCCTATTAAACACTTGTGTGTAATTGTGTACCAACCTGGATATTGAGCTGTATCTGTCCTATTAAACACTAGTGTGTAATTGTGTACCAACCTGGATGTTGAGCTTTATCTGTCCTATTAAACACTAGTGTGTAATTGTGTACCAACCTGGATGTTGAGCTGTATCTGTCATATTAAACACTAGTGTGTAATTGTGTACCAACCTGGATGTTGAGCTGTATCTGTCCTATTAAACACTAGTGTGTAATTGTGTACCAACCTGGATGTTGAGCTGTATCTGTCATATTAAACACTAGTGTGTAATTGTGTACCAACCTGGATGTTGAGCTGTATCTGTCATATTAAACACTAGTGTGTAATTGTGTACCAACCTGGATATTGAGCTGTATCTGTCATATTAAACACTAGTGTGTAATTGTGTACCAACCTGGATGTTGAGCTGTATCTGTCCTATTAAACACTTGTGTGTAATTGTGTACCAACCTGGATATTGAGCTGTATCTGTCATATTAAACACTAGTGTGTAATTGTGTACCAACCTGGATATTGAGCTGTATCTGTCCTATTAAACACTAGTGTGTAATTGTGTACCAACCTGGATGATGAGCTGTATCTGTCCTATTAAACACTAGTGTGTAATTGTGAACCAACCTGGATGTTGAGCTGTATCTGTCCTATTAAACACTAGTGTGTAATTGTGTACCAACCTGGATGTTGAGCTGTATCTGTCCTATTAAACACTAGTGTGTAATTGTGTACCAACCTGGATGTTGAGCTGTATCTGTCCTATTAAACACTAGTGTGTAATTGTGAACCAACCTGGATGTTGAGCTGTATCTGTCCTATTAAACACTAGTGTGTAATTGTGTACCAACCTGGATGTTGAGCTGTATCTGTCCTATTAAACACTAGTGTGTAATTGTGTACCAACCTGGATGTTGAGCTGTATCTGTCATATTAAACACTAGTGTGTAATTGTGTACCAACCTGGATGTTGAGCTGTATCTGTCATATTAAACACTAGTGTGTAATTGTGTACCAACCTGGATATTGAGCTGTATCTGTCCTATTAAACACTAGTGTGTAATTGTGTACCAACCTGGATGTTGAGCTGCTTGCCAGCGGCCGGTAGATGAGTGAACTGGGGATGGTTGTCGTTGATGTCGTTGACCTGGATGTGGACAATAGCTGTGGCATTAAGGTGAGGTTCACCCTGGTCTGTCACCATCACCCTCAGAGTGTGCCCAGACTGGTGCTCCCGGTCCAGAGATACCCAGTTGATGATCTCTCCTGGGAGAGAGGTGAGGAGAGAGAGAGAGAGGTGGAGAGAGAGAGAGAGTGGGAGAGGGGGACAGAGAGAGAGGTGGAGAGAGAGAGAGAGAGAGGGAGAGAGGTGGGGAGAGAGAGAGAGAGAGAGAGAGAGAGGGAGATGGAGAGAGAGAGAGAGAGACGACCACAGAGAAATAGAGCAGAGATGTTCATACTAGTTATTCATACTTTTATCTTTTTTTAATTTATTTGCATGTTCCAACAACAATGTGAATAAATAAAACTTTAACATGTGAAGTGTAAACGCTTATGGAGAAATGGATCGAGGTCGATAATGTTTTTAACTGTAGTATGGTTAGCAGTTTGTTAAATCACGTCTGTGTCACCTGTTTGAGTGTTAATGCAGAAGTGCTTTCCGTCTGACAGCAGGGTGTACGATAGCTGGCCGTTCATCTGGGTGTCCATGTCGTCTGCGTGCACAGTACCAACAAGACCCTGTGGTGAAGGTCCCTCCTGGACCGTGAAGAAGTAGGCCTGGTCGGTAAACACTGGCGCGTTGTCATTTTCATCCAGAACCAACACGACGACAGTGGCTGTAGCATTAGCGTTAGCCACATCAAGCATACTCTCATCTCTAACAGCGGCTCGGACCTTAAACCGATATAAAGGTTCCATCTCATAGTCAAGATATTGGGAGAGAAAGAGCCAACCGCTCTCTGGGTGGATTCGGAAAGGAGAAGGCTGAAATCCTGGTTGGGGCTCCAGGGAGTAAGAGAGGCCTGTATTGGGGTTGGGCCCCTGGGGAGGTCTGCTGCTGGCACCACCACTACTGTGGGCTCTCACCTGAAGGACCCGGGTGTCTATCTGTGTCTCCTCACTCATCTCCACCTGGTAGAATAATGTCTCAAAGGCCAGTGTATGTCCTCTGGTGCTGCTCTCCACTTCAACCGTAAGCATCAGTGTGGAAGAGAGAGACGGCTCACCTTGATCCACTGCAAATATTTTCAAATCGTACCTCGGTCGAGGGTCCAGGTAGAGGCTACGGTTCAAGAACACGGTCCCAAGGTCCGGGTCAATATAGAATGGCAAACTCACTCCAGCACCAGAACCCCTGGAGGTGTGATACCTGACCCTACCATTTACACCACTGTCAACGTCATGAGCGTGGGCTATGTAGAGCAGCGTGCCTGGGGGGGTGTTCTGGGATACAGCGATGCAGTCTGAACATTTAGGAAAGACCGGATGATTGTCGTTGACATCTTTGATGGTTATGTTGACCTGGGTGCTGCTATAAATGGGCAAGATCTTCCCTGAGTGTGACTGGAGCTCCAGGAGAACATAGGGATGTGACTCGTGGTCCAGAAAGCGGCTGGTACTGATCAAGCCAGAACTTGACTGAACAGAGAACAGACTCTCAGGGTCCCCTGATGAAATCTGGTAAAACACTGAGTCCAAAGAATCTAGGATGAGAAAGAAAAGATAATTACAATATGGATGATATCAGAGTCTAGGATGAGAAAGAAAAGATAATTACAATATGGATGATATAAGAGTCTAGGATGAGAAAGAAAAGATAATTACAATATGGATGATATAAGAGTCTAGGATGAGAAAGAAAAGATAATTACAATATGGATGATATAAGAGTCTAGGATGAGAAAGAAAAGATAATTACAATATGGATGATATCAGAGTCTAGGATGAGAAAGAAAAGATAATTACAATATGGATGATATAAGAGTCTAGGATGAGAAAGAAAAGATAATTACAATATGGATGATATAAGAGTCTAGGATGAGAAAGAAAAGATAATTACAATATGGATGATATAAGAGTCTAGGATGAGAAAGAAAAGATAATTACAATATGGATGATATAAGAGTCTAGGATGAGAAAGAAAAGATAATTACAATATGGATGATATAAGAGTCTAGGATGAGAAAGAAAAGATAATTACAATATGGATGATATAAGAGTCTAGGATGAGAAAGAAAAGATAATTACAATATGGATGATATAAGAGTCTAGGATGAGAAAGAAAAGATAATTACAATATGGATGATATAAGAGTCTAGGATGAGAAAGAAAAGATAATTACAATATGGATGATATAAGAGTCTAGGATGAGAAAGAAAAGATAATTACAATATGGATGATATAAGAGTCTAGGATGAGAAAGAAAAGATAGTTACAATATGGATGATATAAGAGTCTAGGATGAGAAAGAAAAGATAATTACAATATGGATGATATAAGAGTC
>CM055742.1:19752440-19802440 GCA_029465975.1 Dallia pectoralis | reverse complement strand
GTGTGTCCACTTAAACTATACATATTACTGTTCCTACTGGGTTATTTGTCTGTGTGTCCACTTATACCATACATATTACTGTTCCTACTGGGTTATTTGTCTGTGTGTCCACTTATACCATACATATTACTGTTCCCTACTGGGTTATTTGTCTGTGTGTCCACTTAAACCATATATATTACTGTTCCCTACTGGGTTATTTGTCTGTGTGTCCACTTAAACTATACATATTACTGTTCCTACTGGGTTATTTGTCTGTGTGTCCACCTATACCATTCATATTACTGTTCCTACTGGGTTATTTGTCTGTGTGTCCACTTATACCATACATATTACTGTTCCTACTGGGTTATTTGTCTGTGTGTCCACTTATACCATACATATTACTGTTCCTACTGGGTTATTTGTCTGTGTGTCCACTTATACCATACATATTACTGTTCCTACTGGGTTATTTGTCTGTGTGTCCACTTATACCATACATATTACTGTTCCTACTGGGTTATTTGTCTGTGTGTCCACTTATACCATACATATTACTGTTCCTACTGGGTTATTTGTCTGTGTGTCCACTTATACCATACATATTACTGTTCCTACTGGGTTATTTGTCTGTGTGTCCACTTAAACCATACATATTACTGTTCCTACTGGGTTATTTGTCTGTGTGTCCACTTATACTATACATATTACTGTTCCTACTGGGTTATTTGTCTGTGTGTCCACTTATACCATACATATTACTGTTCCTACTGGGTTATTTGTCTGTGTGTCCACTTATACCATACATATTACTGTTCCTACTGGGTTATTTGTCTGTGTGTCCACTTATACCATACATATTACTGTTCCTACTGGGTTATTTGTCTGTGTGTCCACTTAAACCATACATATTACTGTTCCTACTGGGTTATTTGTCTGTGTGTCCACTTATACCATACATATTACTGTTCCTACTGGGTTATTTGTCTGTGTGTCCACTTAAACATACATATTACTGTTCCTACTGGGTTATTTGTCTGTGTGTCCACTTATACCATACATATTACTGTTCCTACTGGGTTATTTGTCTGTGTGTCCACTTAAACCATACATATTACTGTTCCTACTGGGTTATTTGTCTGTGTGTCCACTTATACTATACATATTACTGTTCCTACTGGGTTATTTGTCTGTGTGTCCAAACCATACATATTACTGTTCCTACTGGGTTATTTGTCTGTGTGTCCACTTATACCATACATATTACTGTTCCTACTGGGTTATTTGTCTGTGTGTCCACTTAAACTATACATATTACTGTTCCTACTGGGTTATTTGTCTGTGTGTCCACCTATACCATTCATATTACTGTTCCTACTGGGTTATTTGTCTGTGTGTCCACTTAAACTATACATATTACTGTTCCTACTGGGTTATTTGTCTGTGTGTCCACTTAAACTATACATATTACTGTTCCTACTGGGTTATTTGTCTGTGTGTCCACTTATACCATACATATTACTGTTCCTACTGGGTTATTTGTCTGTGTGTCAACTTATACCATACATATTACTGTTCCTACTGGGTTATTTGTCTGTGTGTCCACTTAAACCATACATATTACTGTTCCTACTGGGTTATTTGTCTGTGTGTCCACTTAAACCATACATATTACTGTTCCTACTGGGTTATTTGTCTGTGTGTCCACTTAAACTATACATATTACTGTTCCTACTGGGTTATTTGTCTGTGTGTCCACTTATACCATACATATTACTGTTCCTACTGGGTTATTTGTCTGTGTGTCCACTTATACCATACATATTACTGTTCCCTACTGGGTTATTTGTCTGTGTGTCATACATATTACTGTTCCTACTGGGTTATTTGTCTGTGTGTCCACTTAAACCATACATATTACTGTTCCTACTGGGTTATTTGTCTGTGTGTCCACTTAACCATACATATTACTGTTCCTACTGGGTTATTTGTCTGTGTGTCCACTTATACCATTCATATTACTGTTCCTACTGGGTTATTTGTCTGTGTGTCCACTTATACCATACATATTACTGTTCCTACTGGGTTATTTGTCTGTGTGTCCACTTATACCATACATATTATATTATTTGTCTGTGTGTTACCCTACTGGGTTATTTGTCTGTGTGTCCACTTATACCATACATATTACTGTTCCTACTGGGTTATTTGTCTGTGTGTCCACTTATACCATACATATTACTGTTCCTACTGGGTTATTTGTCTGTGTGTCCACTTATACCATACATATTACTGTTCCTACTGGGTTATTTGTCTGTGTGTCCACTTATACCATACATATTACTGTTCCTACTGGGTTATTTGTCTGTGTGTCCATTTGTCTGTGTGTCCACTTATACCATACATATTACTGTTCCTACTGGGTTATTTGTCTGTGTGTCCACTTATACCATACATATTACTGTTCCTACTGGGTTATTTGTCTGTGTGTCCACTTATACCATACATATTACTGTTTCTACTGGGTTATTTGTCTGTGTGTCCACTTATACCATACATATTACTGTTCCTACTGGGTTATTTGTCTGTGTGTCCACTTATACCATACATATTACTGTTCCTACTGGGTTATTTGTCTGTGTGTCCACTTATACCATACATATTACTGTTCCTACTGGGTTATTTGTCTGTGTGTGTCACGATTGGTGTGGTGGCGTTGCTACACTTACATTTCGGTGATGCACTTCCTTGTTTCACTTCCGTGTTTTACGTTTGTCTCACGGCTGTTTGCTCTTTTAATCAATGGGATATAAGAGGGTCGCGAGCAGTGCACTCGTTGCTTCGCATTGTTACATGTCACACGTTATTTTAGAGGTGAGTGTGTTAGACTACTGTTGTCGTTATATGGGATTTGTGTAAGACGCTATATGCGCACCTTTTATTTCGTTATCAACAGTTTAGTGTTTGTCGCCGTTTACGGTTTGTTTTAAGTTCGTGTCTTTAAATAAACCTGTCAAAACGGATATACGACTCTGCACATGGCTTCCTCACGCACTACACCTTGGACGGACCGTGACAGAATGCGAAGCCACCCAAGAAGCCCGCAGAGCCGGACGGTGAGTGGATTCCTCGGAGGGGCAAGCTATAGCGCTCCGAGGTATGAAGCTCACCGTCAACCCACGGAGCAGTGGGACTGGGGTAAGCCGGAGACGCCCGAAGAGGAGTATAGGCGCCTCCGTGCTTACTTCGGGTATGAGCCACCGATGCAGCTATCAGGGCTGATTACACCGGGTCCGCGGTCCCTCCCGGAGGAAGGCAAGAGGGCACCCCGAAGGCGTCCCAAGAAGGTTTTTGGGGGGGAGCTAAGGAGGTGTTCCGGGAGGACCGCGGAGAGAACACCCACGGTCCTGGTGCTGCAGGAACGGCCACCCACTGCTCCGGGGCTGCAGACAGGGGGAGGAAAACCCCTGGAGCTACAGCCACTACCCCCGCCGTGGGAAGACCCTTTTCTGCCGCCGACGACAGGGACAGAAAAACCCCCGGAGGGGTTGGATGACCAGCCCACGGCCATTATTAGGACGTGGTGGAGGACATGGCTGGATTTACAGGAGCCAGCGCCTGAGATGGTCGCCACCACGCTTGCGCCTGAGATGGTCGCCGTCACGCCAGCGTTCACGATGGTTCCTGCCGTCCCGCCAGCGCCCAAGATGGCTATCGTCGTCCCGCCAGCGCTCAAGATGGCTGTTGCCGTCCCGCCAGCGCCCAAGATGGCTGCTGCCGTCACGCCAGCGCTCAAGATGGCTGCCGTCGTCCCGCCGGCGCTCAAGATGGCTGTTGCCGTCACGCCAGCGCCCACGATGGCTCCCGCCGTCACGCCAGCGTCCACGATGGCTCCCGCCGTCACGCCAGCGCTCAAGATGGCTGTTGCCGTCACGCCAGCGCTCAAGATGGCTGCCGTCGTCCCCGCCGGCGCTCAAGATGGCTGTTGCCATCACGCCAGCGCCACGATGGCTCCCGCCGTCACGCCAGCGCTCAAGATGGCTGTTGCCGTCCCGCCAGCGCCCAAGATGGCTATCGTCGTCCCGCCAGCGCCCAAGATGGCTGCCGCCGTCACGCCAGCGTCACGATGGCTCCGCCGTCCCGCCAGCGCTCAAGATGGCTGTTGCCGCCACGCCAGCGCTCAAGATGGCTGCCGTCGTCCCGCCGGCGCTCAAGATGGCTGTTGCCGTCACGCCAGCGCCCACGATGGCTCCCGCCGTCACGCCAGCGCTCAAGATGGCTGTTGCTGTCACGCCAGCGCCCAAGATGGCTGCCGTGCGTCCCGCCAGCAATGGCTGCCGCATCGCGCGCCCAAGATGGCTGCCGCATCGCCGCCCACAATGGCTGCCGCATCGCCGCCCACAATGGCTGCCGCATCGCCGCCCACAATGGCTGCCGCATCGCCGCCCACAATGGCTGCCGCATCGCCGCCACAATGGCTGCCGCATCGCCGCCCACAATGGCTGCCGCATCGCCGCCCACGAAGGCCGCGCCACGACGACGCCCACGATGGCCGCCGCCACGACGCGCCACGATGGCCGCCGCCACGACTACGCTCACGATGGCCGCCGCCACGACTACGCTCACGATGGCCGCCGCCACGACTACGCTCACGATGGCCGCCGCCACGACTACGCTCACGATGGCCGCCGCCACGACTACGCTCACGATGGCCGCCGCCACGACTACGCCACGATGGCCGCCGCCACGACTACGCTCACGATGGCCGCCGCCACGACTACGCCACGATGGCCGCCGCCACGACTACGCTCACGATGGCCGCCGCCACGACTACGCTCACGATGGCCGCCGCCACGACTACGCTCACGATGGCCGCCGCCACGACTACGCCACGATGGCCGCCGCCACGACTACGCTCACGATGGCCGCCGCCACGACTACGCTCACGATGGCCGCCGCCACGACTACGCTCACGATGGCCGCCGCCACGACTACGCTCACGATGGCCGCCGCCACGACTACGCTCACGATGGCCGCCGCCACGACTACGCTCACGATGGCCGCCGCCACGACTACGCTCACGATGGCCGCCGCCACGACTACGCTCACGATGGGCCGCCACGACTGCGCCACGATGGCCGCCGCCACGACTGCGCTCACGATGGCCGCCGCCACGACTGCGCTCACGATGGCCGCCGCCACGACTGCGCTCACGATGGCCGCCACGACTGCGCTCACGATGGCCGCCGCCACGACTGCGCTCACGATGGCCGCCGCCACGACGGCGCTCACGATGGCCGCCGCCACGACACCGCCCACGATGGCCTCCGCCACCACGTCGCCCACGACGTCGGACTCTGAGCCGCACAAGACGTCGGACTCTGAGCCGCACAAGACGGCGGACTCTGAGCCGCACAAGACGGCGGACTCTGAGCCGCACAAGACGGCGGACTCTGAGCCGCACAAGACGGCGGACTCTCAGCCGCACTAGATGGCGGTCTCTCTGCCGCACTAGATGGCGGTCTCTCTGCCGCACTAGATGGCGGTCTCTCTGCCGCACTAGATGGCGGTCTCTCAGCCCCGAGGCATATTCAGGGCTGGACCTGCGGTCCTGGACTGACCCTTTTGGTTTAACTGTGGGTTCTCTCCCTGTTGCTCCCTTGTTTTGGTTTTGTGTTTCCGTTCGGCTATCTGGGGAGCTAGCCTTTTAGTGGGGGATACTGTCACGATTGGTGTGGTGGCGTTGCTACACTTACATTTCGGTGATGCACTTCCTTGTTTCACTTCCGTGTTTACGTTTGTCTCACGGCTGTTTGCTCTTTTAATCAATGGGATATAAGAGGGTCGCGAGCAGTGCACTCGTTGCTTCGCATTGTTACATGTCACACGTTATTTTAGAGGTGAGTGTGTTAGACTACTGTTGTCGTTATATGGGATTTGTGTAAGACGCTATATGCGCACCTTTTATTTCGTTATCAACAGTTTAGTGTTTGTCGCCGTTTACGGTTTGTTTTAAGTTCGTGTCTTTAAATAAACCTGTCAAAACGGATATACGACTCTGCACATGGCTTCCTCACGCACTACACCTTGGACGGACCGTGACAGAATGCGAAGCCACCCAAGAAGCCCGCAGAGCCGGACGGTGAGTGGATTCCTCGGAGGGGCAAGCTATAGCGCTCCGAGGTATGAAGCTCACCGTCAACCCACGGAGCAGTGGGACTGGGGTAAGCCGGAGACGCCCGAAGAGGAGTATAGGCGCCTCCGTGCTTACTTCGGGTATGAGCCACCGATGCAGCTATCAGGGCTGATTACACCGGGTCCGCGGTCCCTCCCGGAGGAAGGCAAGAGGGCACCCGAAGGCGTCCCAAGAAGGTTTTGGGGGAGCTAAGGAGGTGTTCCGGGAGGACCGCGGAGAGAACACCCACGGTCCTGGTGCTGCAGGAACGGCCACCCACTGCTCCGGGGCTGCAGACAGGGGAGGAAAACCCCTGGAGCTACAGCCACTACCCCGCCGTGGGAAGACCCTTTTCTGCCGCCGACGACAGGGACAGAAAAACCCCCGGAGGGGTTGGATGACCAGCCCACGGCCATTATTAGGACGTGGTGGAGGACATGGCTGGATTTACAGGAGCCAGCGCCTGAGATGGTCGCCACCACGCTTGCGCCTGAGATGGTCGCCGTCACGCCAGCGTTCACGATGGTTCCTGCCGTCCCGCCAGCGCCCAAGATGGCTATCGTCGTCCCGCCAGCGCTCAAGATGGCTGTTGCCGTCCCGCCAGCGCCCAAGATGGCTGCTGCCGTCACGCCAGCGCTCAAGATGGCTGCCGTCGTCCCGCCGGCGCTCAAGATGGCTGTTGCCGTCACGCCAGCGCCCACGATGGCTCCCGCCGTCACGCCAGCGTCCACGATGGCTCCCGCCGTCACGCCAGCGCTCAAGATGGCTGTTGCCGTCACGCCAGCGCTCAAGATGGCTGCCGTCGTCCCGCCGGCGCTCAAGATGGCTGTTGCCATCACGCCAGCGCCACGATGGCTCCCGCCGTCACGCCAGCGCTCAAGATGGCTGTTGCCGTCCCGCCAGCGCCCAAGATGGCTATCGTCGTCCCGCCAGCGCCCAAGATGGCTGCCGCCGTCACGCCAGCGCCCACGATGGCTGCCGCCGTCCCGCCAGCGCTCAAGATGGCTGTTGCCGCCACGCCAGCGCTCAAGATGGCTGCCGTCGTCCCGCCGGCGCTCAAGATGGCTGTTGCCGTCACGCCAGCGCCCACGATGGCTCCCGCCGTCACGCCAGCGCTCAAGATGGCTGTTGCTGTCACGCCAGCGCCCAAGATGGCTGCCGTCGTCCCGCCAGCAATGGCTGCCGCATCGCCGCCCAAGATGGCTGCCGCATCGCCGCCCACAATGGCTGCCGCACGCCGCCCACAATGGCTGCCGCATCGCCGCCCACAATGGCTGCCGCATCGCCGCCCACAATGGCTGCCGCATCGCCGCCCACAATGGCTGCCGCACGCCGCCCACAATGGCTGCCGCACGCCGCCCACGAAGGCCGCGCCACGACGACGCCACGATGGCCGCCGCCCACGACGCTCACGATGGCCGCCGCCACGACTACGCTCACGATGGCCGCCGCCCGACTACGCTCACGATGGCCGCCGCCACGACTACGCTCACGATGGCCGCCGCCACGACTACGCTCACGATGGCCGCCGCCACGACTACGCCACGATGGCCGCCGCCACGACTACGCCACGATGGCCGCCGCCACGACTACGCTCACGATGGCCGCCGCCACGACTACGCTCACGATGGCCGCCGCCACGACTACGCTCACGATGGCCGCCGCCACGACTACGCTCACGATGGCCGCCGCCACGACTACGCTCACGATGGCCGCCGCCACGACTACGCCACGATGGCCGCCGCCACGACTACGCTCACGATGGCCGCCGCCACGACTACGCTCACGATGGCCGCCGCCACGACTACGCCACGATGGCCGCCGCCACGACTACGCTCACGATGGCCGCCGCCACGACTACGCTCACGATGGCCGCCGCCACGACTACGCCACGATGGCCGCCGCCACGACTACGCCACGATGGCCGCCGCCACGACTACGCTCACGATGGCCGCCGCCATTTACTGCGCCACGATGGCCGCCGCCACGACTGCGCTCACGATGGCCGCCGCCACGACTGCGCCACGATGGCCGCCGCCACGACTGCGCTCACGATGGCCGCCGCCACGACTGCGCTCACGATGGCCGCCGCCACGACTGCGCTCACGATGGCCGCCGCCACGACGGCGCTCACGATGGCCGCCGCCACGACACCGCCCACGATGGCCTCCGCCACCACGTCGCCCACGACGTCGGACTCTGAGCCGCACAAGACGTCGGACTCTGAGCCGCACAAGACGGCGGACTCTGAGCCGCACAAGACGGCGGACTCTGAGCCGCACAAGACGGCGGACTCTGAGCCGCACAAGACGGCGGACTCTCAGCCGCACTAGATGGCGGTCTCTCTGCCGCACTAGATGGCGGTCTCTCTGCCGCACTAGATGGCGGTCTCTCTGCCGCACTAGATGGCGGTCTCTCAGCCCCCGAGGCATATTCAGGGCTGGACCTGCGGTCCTGGACTGACCCTTTTGGGTTTAACTGTGGGTTCTCTCCCTGTTGCTCCCTTGTTTTGGTTTTGTGTTTCCGTTCGGCTATCTGGGGAGCTAGCCTTTTAGTGGGGGATACTGTCACGATTGGTGTGGTGGCGTTGCTACACTTACATTTCGGTGATGCACTTCCTTGTTTCACTTCCGTGTTTACGTTTGTCTCACGGCTGTTTGCACTTTTAATCAATGGGATATAAGAGGGTCGCGAGCAGTGCACTCGTTGCTTCGCATTGTTACATGTCACACGTTATTTTAGAGGTGAGTGTGTTAGACTACTGTTGTCGTTATATGGGATTTGTGTAAGACGCTATATGCGCACCTTTTATTTCGTTATCAACAGTTTAGTGTTTGTCGCCGTTTACGGTTTGTTTTAAGTTCGTGTCTTTAAATAAACCTGTCAAAACGGATATACGACTCTGCACATGGCTTCCTCACGCACTACACCTTGGACGGACCGTGACAGTGTGTCCACTTATACCATACATATTACTGTTCCTACTGGGTTATTTGTCTGTGTGTCCACTTATACCATACATATTACTGTTCCTACTGGGTTATTTGTCTGTGTGTCCACTTAAACCATACATATTACTGTTCCCTACTGGGTTATTTGTCTGTGTGTCCGCTTACTCCAATACACTTTACTGTTCCTACTGGGTTATTTGTCTGTGTGTCCGCTTACTCCAATACACTTTACTGTTCCTACTGGGTTATTTGTCTGTGTGTCCACTTATACCATACATATTACTGTTCCTACTGGGTTATTTGTCTGTGTGTCCACTTATACCATACATATTACTGTTCCTACTGGGTTATTTGTCTGTGTGTCCATTTAAACCATACATATTACTGTTCCTACTGGGTTATTTGTCTGTGTGTCCACTTAAACTATACATATTACTGTTCCTACTGGGTTATTTGTCTGTGTGTCCACTTATACCATACATATTACTGTTCCTACTGGGTTATTTGTCTGTGTGTCCACTTATACCATACATATTACTGTTCCTACTGGGTTATTTGTCTGTGTGTCCACTTAAACCATACATATTACTGTTCCTACTGGGTTATTTGTCTGTCTGTCCACTTAAACTATACATATTACTGTTCCTACTGGGTTATTTGTCTGTGTGTCCACGTATACCATACATATTACTGTTCCTACTGGGTTATTTGTCTGTGTGTCCACTTAAACTATACATATTACTGCTCCCTACTGGGTTATTTGTCTGTGTGTCCACTTATACCATACATATTACTGTTCCTACTGGGTTATTTGTCTGTGTGTCCACTTAAACTATACATATTACTGTTCCTACTGGGTTATTTGTCTGTGTGTCCACTTATACCATACATATTACTGTTCCTACTGGGTTATTTGTCTGTGTGTCCACTTAAACCATACATATTACTGTTCCTACTGGGTTATTTGTCTGTGTGTCCACTTAAACTATACATATTACTGTTCCTACTGGGGAGAAGAAGCAGGTAAGATAACCCGGGTTATACATTGATCCCACAGGTGATTCCCCTGTTATGTACACTAGTTTAGGGGTGTGTGCCACCTTTTTTATATTTTATTAGGTAGGATACTCCATTGTTAGGTAGGAACGTTCTTTATTTTGGCACCACCCGTGGTTCTTCTCCCCTGGCTATGACTACTGGCACTTGTAAACACAACGTATACTTGTACAGTTGATGCCAGTAAAACAGTATACATATACAAATATATGTATACTAGTTCGTTATTCCTGTGTCTGTGTCAGTCCTTTCAGGGAGTTACTGCAGAGCATAGTAGTGTGTACGTTACGGTTCAACCACCCCATAGACGTGCCACAGAACTGATAACGTAACACACACACACACACTAATCCCTCCCCCACATGGTGTGTGATTTAACAGTAATTACGACCTAACTGCCAAGAGGAACACTTAACCATCCAGTGAGGCTTAACAGGGTGTGACTGGGGGTGGTTGGGACTTTGCTCCCTTGCAGAAAACATTCTTGATGTTTAAAAGTATTAACAGCAAGGGGTTAATCTGTGAGACAACCTGACATGACTGTCTACTGCTGAGAGAAGGCTTAGCAGTTTATACTCTGAACCTGGAACAGAGCTAGAAGTGACATGACATAGTCCTGCATATTAATCAGGGTTTAGGGAATAACATTACAAACCTGGAACAGAGCTAGGAGTGACATGACATAGTCCTGCATATTAATCAGAGTTTATAGAAAAACATCCTAGTAAACAATAATTTGTTGCATTCATGTGCATTGTGCTAATATGTTTTCAATGGCAAGTTGGGTAATAGGTTATGACAATGAAGTCAACAAATGGAAAAATATAGAACTCGTCATGATAATTAACCATTTGACCTATGACCCTGCTAGGTTTGACAAATCTTTTTGTGTGATCGCCCAGAGGGCAGAGACTTGTTTTCTACTCAGGCTAAGTCACTTAGCTTACTGCTGTGGAAGGCTCACAGTATGATTCACAATATAAATGTACAATTATTGCATAAGCAGTAGTACATCAGTGCTTCTGGTATGTGTGAATGACACCAGTCCATATCTTATACCTGTCCTCTAATACTCACTAGTA
Source organism: Dallia pectoralis (assembly GCA_029465975.1). NCBI lineage: Eukaryota > Metazoa > Chordata > Actinopteri > Esociformes > Umbridae > Dallia > Dallia pectoralis. The sequence continues at coordinate 19,791,194 of CM055742.1, read as the reverse complement.
GGGTGGAGGACCACCACAGTACTGACACCAGTCCATATCTTATACATGTCCTCTTATACTCACTAGTAGGGTTGAGGACCACCACAGTACTGACACCAGTCCATATCTTATACCTGTCCTCTAATACTCACTAGTAGGGTGGAGGACCACCACAGTACTGACACCAGTCCATATCTTATACATGTCCTCTTATACTCACTAGTAGGGTTGAGGACCACCACAGTACTGACACCAGTCCATATCTTATACCTGTCCTCCTATACTCACTAGTAGGGTTGAGGACCACCACAGTACTGACACCAGTCCATATCTTATACATGTCCTCTTATACTCACTAGTAGGGTTGAGGACCACCACAGTACTGACACCAGTCCATATCTTATACCTGTCCTCTAATACTCACTAGTAGGGTGGAGGACCACCACAGTACTGACACCAGTCCATATCTTATACATGTCCTCTTATACTCACTAGTAGGGTTGAGGACCACCACAGTACTGACACCAGTCCATATCTTATACCTGTCCTCTAATACTCACTAGTAGGGTTGAGGACCACCACAGTACTGACACCAGTCCATATCTTATACCTGTCCTCTTATACTCACTAGTAGGGTTGAGGACCACCACAGTACTGACACCAGTCCATATCTTATACCTGTCCTCTAATACTCACTAGTAGGGTGGAGGACCACCACAGTACTGACACCAGTCCATATCTTATACATGTCCTCTTATACTCACTAGTAGGGTTGAGGACCACCACAGTACTGACACCAGTCCATATCTTATACCTGTCCTCTTATACTCACTAGTAGGGTGGAGGACCACCACAGTACTGACACCAGTCCATATCTTATACCTGTCCTCTTATACTCACTAGTAGGGTTGAGGACCACCACAGTACTGACACCAGTCCATATCTTATACCTGTCCTCTTATACTCACTAGTAGGGTGGAGGACCACCACAGTACTGACACCAGTCCATATCTTATACATGTCCTCTTATACTCACTAGTAGGGTGGAGGACCACCACAGTACTGACACCAGTCCATATCTTATACCTGTCCTCTAATACTCACTAGTAGGGTTGAGGACCACCACAGTACTGACACCAGTCCATATCTTATACCTGTCCTCTTATACTCACTAGTAGGGTGGAGGACCACCACAGTACTGACACCAGTCCATATCTTATACCTGTCCTCTTATACTCACTAGTAGGGTTGAGGACCACCACAGTACTGACACCAGTCCATATCTTATACCTGTCCTCTTATACTCACTAGTAGGGTGGAGGACCACCACAGTACTGATACAAGTCCATATCGTATACCTGTCCTCTAATACTCACTAGTAGGGTTGAGGACCACCACAGTACTGACACCAGTCCATATCTTATACCTGTCCTCTTATACTCACTAGTAGGGTTGAGGACCACCACAGTACTGACACCAGTCCATATCTTATACCTGTCCTCTAATACTCACTAGTAGGGTTGACGGCCACCACAGTACTGACACCAGTCCATATCTTATACCTGTCCTCTTATACTCACTAGTAGGGTTGAGGACCACCACAGTACTGACACCAGTCCATATCTTATACCTGTCCTCTAATACTCACTAGTAGGGTTGAGGACCACCACAGTACTGACACCAGTCCATATCTTATACCTGTCCTCCTATACTCACTAGTAGGGTTGAGGACCACCACAGTACTGACACCAGTCCATATCTTATACATGTCCTCTTATACTCACTAGTAGGGTTGAGGACCACCACAGTACTGACACCAGTCCATATCTTATACCTGTCCTCTAATACTCACTAGTAGGGTTGAGGACCACCACAGTACTGACACCAGTCCATATCTTATACCTGTCCTCTTATACTCACTAGTAGGGTTGAGGACCACCACAGTACTGACACCAGTCCATATCTTATACCTGTCCTCTAATACTCACTAGTAGGGTGGAGGACAACCACAGTACTGACACCAGTCCATATCTTATACATGTCCTCTTATACTCACTAGTAGGGTTGAGGACCACCACAGTACTGACACCAGTCCATATCTTATACCTGTCCTCTAATACTCACTAGTAGGGTTGAGGACCACCACAGTACTGACACCAGTCCATATCTTATACCTGTCCTCTTATACTCACTAGTAGGGTTGAGGACCACCACAGTACTGACACCAGTCCATATCTTATACCTGTCCTCTAATACTCACTAGTAGGGTTGAGGACCACCACAGTACTGACACCAGTCCATATCTTATACCTGTCCTCTTATACTCACTAGTAGGGTTGAGGACCACCACAGTACTGACACCAGTCCATATCTTATACCTGTCCTCTAATACTCACTAGTAGGGTGGAGGACCACCACAGTACTGACACCAGTCCATATCTTATACATGTCCTCTTATACTCACTAGTAGGGTTGAGGACCACCACAGTACTGACACCAGTCCATATCTTATACCTGTCCTCTTATACTCACTAGTAGGGTTGAGGACCACCACAGTACTGACACCAGTCCATATCTTATACCTGTCCCTTATACTCACTAGTAGGGTTGAGGACCACCACAGTACTGACACCAGTCCATATCTTATACCTGTCCTCTAATACTCACTAGTAGGGTTGAGGACCACCACAGTACTGACACCAGTCCATATCTTATACCTGTCCTCTTATACTCACTAGTAGGGTTGAGGACCACCACAGTACTGACACCAGTCCATATCTTATACCTGTCCTCTTATACTCACTAGTAGGGTTGAGGACCACCACAGTACTGACACCAGTCCATATCTTATACCTGTCCTCTTATACTCACTAGTAGGGTTGAGGACCACCACAGTACTGACACCAGTCCATATCTTATACCTGTCCTCTTATACTCACTAGTAGGGTTGAGGACCACCACAGTACTGACACCAGTCCATATCTTATACCTGTCCTCTATACTCACTAGTAGGGTTGAGGACCACCACAGTACTGACACCAGTCCATATCTTATACATGTCCTCTTATACTCACTAGTAGGGTTGAGGACCACCACAGTACTGACACCAGTCCATATCTTATACCTGTCCTCTAATACTCACTAGTAGGGTTGAGGACCACCACAGTACTGACACCAGTCCATATCTTATACCTGTCCTCTTATACTCACTAGTAGGGTTGAGGACCACCACAGTACTGACACCAGTCCATATCTTATACCTGTCCTCTAATACTCACTAGTAGGGTGGAGGACCACCACAGTACTGACACCAGTCCATATCTTATACATGTCCTCTTATACTCACTAGTAGGGTTGAGGACCACCACAGTACTGACACCAGTCCATATCTTATACCTGTCCTCTTGACACCAGTCCATATCTTATACCTGTCCTCTTATACTCACTAGTAGGGTTGAGGACCACCACAGTACTGACACCAGTCCATATCTTATACCTGTCCTCTTATACTCACTAGTAGGGTTGAGGACCACCACAGTACTGACACCAGTCCATATCTTATACCTGTCCTCTTATACTCACTAGTAGGGTTGAGGACCACCACAGTACTGACACCAGTCCATATCTTATACCTGTCCTCTTATACTCACTAGTAGGGTTGAGGACCACCACAGTACTGACACCAGTCCATATCTTATACCTGTCCTCTTATACTCACTAGTAGGGTGGAGGACCACCACAGTACTGACACCAGTCCATATCTTATACATGTCCTCTTATACTCACTAGTAGGGTTGAGGACCACCACAGTACTGACACCAGTCCATATCTTATACCTGTCCTCTTATACTCACTAGTAGGGTTGAGGACCACCACAGTACTGACACCAGTCCATATCTTATACCTGTCCTCTAATACTCACTAGTAGGGTTGAGGACCACCACAGTACTGACACCAGTCCATATCTTATACCTGTCCTCCTATACTCACTAGTAGGGTTGAGGACCAGTACTGACACCAGTCCATATCTTATACCTGTCCTCTTATACTCACTAGTAGGGTTGAGGACCACCACAGTACTGACACCAGTCCATATCTTATACCTGTCCTCTAATACTCACTAGTAGGGTGGAGGACCACCACAGTACTGACACCAGTCCATATCTTATACATGTCCTCTTATACTCACTAGTAGGGTTGAGGACCACCACAGTACTGACACCAGTCCATATCTTATACCTGTCCTCTTATACTCACTAGTAGGGTTGAGGACCACCACAGTACTGACACCAGTCCATATCTTATACATGTCCTCTTATACTCACTAGTAGGGTTGAGGACCACCACAGTACTGACACCAGTCCATATCTTATACCTGTCCTCTAATACTCACTAGTAGGGTGGAGGACCACCACAGTACTGACACCAGTCCATATCTTATACATGTCCTCTTATACTCACTAGTAGGGTTGAGGACCACCACAGTACTGACACCAGTCCATATCTTATACCTGTCCTCTAATACTCACTAGTAGGGTTGAGGACCACCACAGTACTGACACCAGTCCATATCTTATACCTGTCCTCTTATACTCACTAGTAGGGTTGAGGACCACCACAGTACTGACACCAGTCCATATCTTATACCTGTCCTCTAATACTCACTAGTAGGGTGGAGGACCACCACAGTACTGACACCAGTCCATATCTTATACATGTCCTCTTATACTCACTAGTAGGGTTGAGGACCACCACAGTACTGACACCAGTCCATATCTTATACCTGTCCTCTTATACTCACTAGTAGGGTGGAGGACCACCACAGTACTGACACCAGTCCATATCTTATACCTGTCCTCTTATACTCACTAGTAGGGTTGAGGACCCACAGTACACAGTCCCTTATACTCACTTGACACCAGTCCATATCTTATACCTGTCCTCTTATACTCACTAGTAGGGTTGAGGACCACCACAGTACTGACACCAGTCCATATCTTATACATGTCCTCTTATACTCACTAGTAGGGTTGAGGACCACCACAGTACTGACACCAGTCCATATCTTATACCTGTCCTCTAATACTCACTAGTAGGGTTGAGGACCACCACAGTACTGACACCAGTCCATATCTTATACCTGTCCTCTTATACTCACTAGTAGGGTGGAGGACCACCACAGTACTGACACCAGTCCATATCTTATACCTGTCCTCTTATACTCACTAGTAGGGTTGAGGACCACCACAGTACTGACACCAGTCCATATCTTATACCTGTCCTCTTATACTCACTAGTAGGGTGGAGGACCACCACAGTACTGATACAAGTCCATATCGTATACCTGTCCTCTAATACTTACTAGTAGGGTTGAGGACCACCACAGTACTGACACCAGTCCATATCTTATACCTGTCCTCTTATACTCACTAGTAGGGTTGAGGACCACCACAGTACTGACACCAGTCCATATCTTATACCTGTCCTCTAATACTCACTAGTAGGGTTGACGGCCACCACAGTACTGACACCAGTCCATATCTTATACCTGTCCTCTTATACTCACTAGTAGGGTTGAGGACCACCACAGTACTGACACCAGTCCATATCTTATACCTGTCCTCTAATACTCACTAGTAGGGTTGAGGACCACCACAGTACTGACACCAGTCCATATCTTATACCTGTCCTCCTATACTCACTAGTAGGGTTGAGGACCACCACAGTACTGACACCAGTCCATATCTTATACATGTCCTCTTATACTCACTAGTAGGGTTGAGGACCACCACAGTACTGACACCAGTCCATATCTTATACCTGTCCTCTAATACTCACTAGTAGGGTTGAGGACCACCACAGTACTGACACCAGTCCATATCTTATACCTGTCCTCTTATACTCACTAGTAGGGTTGAGGACCACCACAGTACTGACACCAGTCCATATCTTATACCTGTCCTCTAATACTCACTAGTAGGGTGGAGGACCACCACAGTACTGACACCAGTCCATATCTTATACATGTCCTCTTATACTCACTAGTAGGGTTGAGGACCACCACAGTACTGACACCAGTCCATATCTTATACCTGTCCTCTAATACTCACTAGTAGGGTTGAGGACCACCACAGTACTGACACCAGTCCATATCTTATACCTGTCCTCTTATACTCACTAGTAGGGTTGAGGACCACCACAGTACTGACACCAGTCCATATCTTATACCTGTCCTCTTATACTCACTAGTAGGGTGGAGGACCACCACAGTACTGACACCAGTCCATATCTTATACATGTCCTCTTATACTCACTAGTAGGGTTGAGGACCACCACAGTACTGACACCAGTCCATATCTTATACCTGTCCTCTAATACTCACTAGTAGGGTTGAGGACCACCACAGTACTGACACCAGTCCATATCTTATACCTGTCCTCTTATACTCACTAGTAGGGTGGAGGACCACCACAGTACTGACACCAGTCCATATCTTATACCTGTCCTCTTATACTCACTAGTAGGGTTGAGGACCACCACAGTACTGACACCAGTCCATATCTTATACCTGTCCTCTTATACTCACTAGTAGGGTGGAGGACCACCACAGTACTGATACAAGTCCATATCGTATACCTGTCCTCTAATACTTACTAGTAGGGTTGAGGACCACCACAGTACTGACACCAGTCCATATCTTATACCTGTCCTCTTATACTCACTAGTAGGGTTGAGGACCACCACAGTACTGACACCAGTCCATATCTTATACCTGTCCTCTAATACTCACTAGTAGGGTTGACGGCCACCACAGTACTGACACCAGTCCATATCTTATACCTGTCCTCTTATACTCACTAGTAGGGTTGAGGACCACCACAGTACTGACACCAGTCCATATCTTATACCTGTCCTCTAATACTCACTAGTAGGGTTGAGGACCACCACAGTACTGACACCAGTCCATATCTTATACCTGTCCTCCTATACTCACTAGTAGGGTTGAGGACCACCACAGTACTGACACCAGTCCATATCTTATACATGTCCTCTTATACTCACTAGTAGGGTTGAGGACCACCACAGTACTGACACCAGTCCATATCTTATACCTGTCCTCTAATACTCACTAGTAGGGTTGAGGACCACCACAGTACTGACACCAGTCCATATCTTATACCTGTCCTCTTATACTCACTAGTAGGGTTGAGGACCACCACAGTACTGACACCAGTCCATATCTTATACCTGTCCTCTAATACTCACTAGTAGGGTGGAGGACCACCACAGTACTGACACCAGTCCATATCTTATACATGTCCTCTTATACTCACTAGTAGGGTTGAGGACCACCACAGTACTGACACCAGTCCATATCTTATACCTGTCCTCTAATACTCACTAGTAGGGTTGAGGACCACCACAGTACTGACACCAGTCCATATCTTATACCTGTCCTCTTATACTCACTAGTAGGGTTGAGGACCACCACAGTACTGACACCAGTCCATAGCTTATACCTGTCCTCTAATACTCACTAGTAGGGTTGAGGACCACCACAGTACTGACACCAGTCCATATCTTATACCTGTCCTCTTATACTCACTAGTAGGGTTGAGGACCACCACAGTACTGACACCAGTCCATATCTTATACCTGTCCTCTAATACTCACTAGTAGGGTGGAGGACCACCACAGTACTGACACCAGTCCATATCTTATACATGTCCTCTTATACTCACTAGTAGGGTTGAGGACCACCACAGTACTGACACCAGTCCATATCTTATACCTGTCCTCTTATACTCACTAGTAGGGTTGAGGACCACCACAGTACTGACACCAGTCCATATCTTATACATGTCCTCTTATACTCACTAGTAGGGTTGAGGACCACCACAGTACTGACACCAGTCCATATCTTATACCTGTCCTCTAATACTCACTAGTAGGGTGGAGGACCACCACAGTACTGACACCAGTCCATATCTTATACATGTCCTCTTATACTCACTAGTAGGGTTGAGGACCACCACAGTACTGACACCAGTCCATATCTTATACCTGTCCTCTAATACTCACTAGTAGGGTTGAGGACCACCACAGTACTGACACCAGTCCATATCTTATACCTGTCCTCTTATACTCACTAGTAGGGTTGAGGACCACCACAGTACTGACACCAGTCCATATCTTATACCTGTCCTCTAATACTCACTAGTAGGGTGGAGGACCACCACAGTACTGACACCAGTCCATATCTTATACATGTCCTCTTATACTCACTAGTAGGGTTGAGGACCACCACAGTACTGACACCAGTCCATATCTTATACCTGTCCTCTTATACTCACTAGTAGGGTGGAGGACCACCACAGTACTGACACCAGTCCATATCTTATACCTGTCCTCTTATACTCACTAGTAGGGTTGAGGACCACCACAGTACTGACACCAGTCCATATCTTATACCTGTCCTCTTATACTCACTAGTAGGGTGGAGGACCACCACAGTACTGACACCAGTCCATATCTTATACATGTCCTCTTATACTCACTAGTAGGGTGGAGGACCACCACAGTACTGACACCAGTCCATATCTTATACCTGTCCTCTAATACTCACTAGTAGGGTTGAGGACCACCACAGTACTGACACCAGTCCATATCTTATACCTGTCCTCTTATACTCACTAGTAGGGTGGAGGACCACCACAGTACTGACACCAGTCCATATCTTATACCTGTCCTCTTATACTCACTAGTAGGGTTGAGGACCACCACAGTACTGACACCAGTCCATATCTTATACCTGTCCTCTTATACTCACTAGTAGGGTGGAGGACCACCACAGTACTGATACAAGTCCATATCGTATACCTGTCCTCTAATACTCACTAGTAGGGTTGAGGACCACCACAGTACTGACACCAGTCCATATCTTATACCTGTCCTCTTATACTCACTAGTAGGGTTGAGGACCACCACAGTACTGACACCAGTCCATATCTTATACCTGTCCTCTAATACTCACTAGTAGGGTTGACGGCCACCACAGTACTGACACCAGTCCATATCTTATACCTGTCCTCTTATACTCACTAGTAGGGTTGAGGACCACCACAGTACTGACACCAGTCCATATCTTATACCTGTCCTCTAATACTCACTAGTAGGGTTGAGGACCACCACAGTACTGACACCAGTCCATATCTTATACCTGTCCTCCTATACTCACTAGTAGGGTTGAGGACCACCACAGTACTGACACCAGTCCATATCTTATACATGTCCTCTTATACTCACTAGTAGGGTTGAGGACCACCACAGTACTGACACCAGTCCATATCTTATACCTGTCCTCTAATACTCACTAGTAGGGTTGAGGACCACCACAGTACTGACACCAGTCCATATCTTATACCTGTCCTCTTATACTCACTAGTAGGGTTGAGGACCACCACAGTACTGACACCAGTCCATATCTTATACCTGTCCTCCTATACTCACTAGTAGGGTTGAGGACCACCACAGTACTGACACCAGTCCATATCTTATACCTGTCCTCTAATACTCACTAGTAGGGTTGAGGGCCACCACAGTACCAACTGCAGTGCCGGGCAGGGCGTCCTCAGGCACATTGAAGATATAGTGTGAACTTTGGAAGACCGGTGGAACCTGGCCAATCTGCAGGACATTCACAGTGACCTCTGCTGGTTGGGCTGATATTACACCTTCACTGTCCTGGGCGGTGATGAACAGTTTCACACTGGCCTTGCCCAGATGTGTTAGGGTGGATGTCAGGTAGACCATGCCTTTGGAGAAAGGATTATGAGAGTAAGACCCACAACAGATATTTTAAAAGTTAACAGAAATTACATTTCATAATGCAGGAAACATCAGTACACTCCAAGCTTAAATAGCTGCTGTTGCTAACTAAACTAACTTAATGCACTTTATTTTAACTACAGGCAAGAATCGTTTACGGGACTTAGATGGAGGTCTGACTGTTGACTTGTATTCTTGGCCAAATTGGGAAGATAGCAAATGTTTTGTAGTTAAGATATAAATGATAAGTAACCATAGCCAACAGATGTTAGGATATAAATGATAAGTAACAATAGGCAACAGATGTTAGGATATAAATGATAAGTAACAATAGGCAACAGATGTTAGGATATAAATGATAAGTGACCATAAACAACAGATGTTAGGATATAAATGATAAGTAACAATAGGCAACAGATGTTAGGATATAAATGATAAGTAACAATAGGCAACAGATGTTAGGATATAAATGATAAGTAACAATAGGCAACAGATGTTAGGATATAAATGATAAGTAACCATAAACAACAGATGTTAGGATATAAATGATAAGTAACCATAGCCAACAGATGTTAGGATATAAATGATAAGTGACCATAGCCAACAGATGTTAGGATATAAATGATAAGTAACCATAGCCAACAGATGTTAGGATATAAATGATAAGTAACAATAGGCAACAGATGTTAGGATATAAATGATAAGTAACCATAGGCAACAGATGTTAGGATATAAATGATAAGTAACAATAGGCAACAGATGTTAGGATATAAATGATAAGTAACAATAGGCAACAGATGTTAGGATATAAATGATAAGTAACAATAGGCAACAGATGTTAGGATATAAATGATAAGTAACCATAGGCAACAGATGTTAGGATATAAATGATAAGTAACCATAAACAACAGATGTTAGGATATAAATGATAAGTGACCATAAACAACAGATGTTAGGATATAAATGATAAGTGACCATAAACAACAGATGTTAGGATATAAATGATAAGTAACCATAAACAACAGATGTTAGGATATAAATGATAAGTGACCATAAACAACAGATGTTAGGATATAAATGATAAGTAACAATAGGCAACAGATGTTAGGATATAAATGATAAGTAACAATAGGCAACAGATGTTAGGATATAAATGATAAGTGACCATAGCCAACAGATGTTAGGATATAAATGATAAGTAACAATAGGCAACAGATGTTAGGATATAAATGATAAGTAACAATAGGCAACAGATGTTAGGATATAAATGATAAGTAACCATAAACAACAGATGTTAGGATATAAATGATAAGTGACCATAAACAACAGATGTTAGGATATAAATGATAAGTGACCATAAACAACAGATGTTAGGATATAAATGATAAGTGACCATAAACAACAGATGTTAGGATATAAATGATAAGTGACCATAGGCAATAGATGTTAGGATATAAATGATAAGTGACCATAAACAACAGATGTTAGGATATAAATGATAAGTGACCATAAACAACAGATGTTAGGATATAAATGATAAGTAACCATAGCCAACAGATGTTAGGATATAAATTATAAGTAACAATAGGCAACAGATGTTAGGATATAAATGATAAGTGACCATAAACAACAGATGTTAGGATATAAATGATAAGTGACCATAAACAACAGATGTTAGGATATAAATGATAAGTAACAATAGGCAACAGATGTTAGGATATAAATGATAAGTGACCATAGCCAACAGATGTTAGGATATAAATGATAAGTAACAATAGGCAACAGATGTTAGGATATAAATGATAAGTAACAATAGGCAACAGATGTTAGGATATAAATGATAAGTAACCATAGGCAACAGATGTTAGGATATAAATGATAAGTAACAATAGGCAACAGATGTTAGGATATAAATGATAAGTAACCATAGGCAACAGATGTTAGGATATAAATGATAAGTAACCATAGGCAACAGATGTTAGGATATAAATGATAAGTAACAATAGGCAACAGATGTTAGGATATAAATGATAAGTAACCATAGGCAACAGATGTTAGGATATAAATGATAAGTAACCATAGGCAACAGATGTTAGGATATAAATGATAAGTAACCATAGCCAACAGATGTTAGGATATAAATGATAAGTAACAATAGGCAACAGATGTTAGGATATAAATGATAAGTGACCATAAACAACAGATGTTAGGATATAAATGATAAGTGACCATAAACAACAGATGTTAGGATATAAATGATAAGTGACCATAGCCAACAGATGTTAGGATATAAATGATAAGTAACAATAGGCAACAGATGTTAGGATATAAATGATAAGTAACAATAGGCAACAGATGTTAGGATATAAATGATAAGTAACAATAGGCAACAGATGTTAGGATATAAATGATAAGTGACCATAAACAACAGATGTTAGGATATAAATGATAAGTAACCATAGGCAACAGATGTTAGGATATAAATGATAAGTGACCATAGGCAACAGATGTTAGGATATAAATGATAAGTAACAATAGGCAACAGATGTTAGGATATAAATGATAAGTGACCATAGCCAACAGATGTTAGGATATAAATGATAAGTAACCATAGCCAACAGATGTTAGGATATAAATGATAAGTAACAATAGGCAACAGATGTTAGGATATAAATGATAAGTGACCATAAACAACAGATGTTAGGATATAAATGATAAGTGACCATAAACAACAGATGTTAGGATATAAATGATAAGTAACAATAGGCAACAGATGTTAGGATATAAATGATAAGTGACCATAGCCAACAGATGTTAGGATATAAATGATAAGTAACAATAGGCAACAGATGTTAGGATATAAATGATAAGTAACAATAGGCAACAGATGTTAGGATATAAATGATAAGTGACCATAAACAACAGATGTTAGGATATAAATGATAAGTAACCATAGGCAACAGATGTTAGGATATAAATGATAAGTAACCATAAACAACAGATGTTAGGATATAAATGATAAGTGACCATAAACAACAGATGTTAGGATATAAATGATAAGTGACCATAGCCAACAGATGTTAGGATATAAATGATAAGTAACAATAGGCAACAGATGTTAGGATATAAATGATAAGTAACAATAGGCAACAGATGTTAGGATATAAATGATAAGTAACAATAGGCAACAGATGTTAGGATATAAATGATAAGTGACCATAAACAACAGATGTTAGGATATAAATGATAAGTAACCATAGGCAACAGATGTTAGGATATAAATGATAAGTGACCATAGGCAACAGATGTTAGGATATAAATGATAAGTAACAATAGGCAACAGATGTTAGGATATAAATGATAAGTGACCATAGCCAACAGATGTTAGGATATAAATGATAAGTAACCATAGCCAACAGATGTTAGGATATAAATGATAAGTAACAATAGGCAACAGATGTTAGGATATAAATGATAAGTGACCATAAACAACAGATGTTAGGATATAAATGATAAGTGACCATAAACAACAGATGTTAGGATATAAATGATAAGTGACCATAGCCAACAGATGTTAGGATATAAATGATAAGTAACAATAGGCAACAGATGTTAGGATATAAATGATAAGTAACAATAGGCAACAGATGTTAGGATATAAATGATAAGTAACAATAGGCAACAGATGTTAGGATATAAATGATAAGTGACCATAAACAACAGATGTTAGGATATAAATGATAAGTAACCATAGGCAACAGATGTTAGGATATAAATGATAAGTGACCATAGGCAACAGATGTTAGGATATAAATGATAAGTAACAATAGGCAACAGATGTTAGGATATAAATGATAAGTGACCATAGCCAACAGATGTTAGGATATAAATGATAAGTAACCATAGCCAACAGATGTTAGGATATAAATGATAAGTAACAATAGGCAACAGATGTTAGGATATAAATGATAAGTGACCATAAACAACAGATGTTAGGATATAAATGATAAGTGACCATAAACAACAGATGTTAGGATATAAATGATAAGTAACAATAGGCAACAGATGTTAGGATATAAATGATAAGTGACCATAGCCAACAGATGTTAGGATATAAATGATAAGTAACAATAGGCAACAGATGTTAGGATATAAATGATAAGTAACAATAGGCAACAGATGTTAGGATATAAATGATAAGTGACCATAAACAACAGATGTTAGGATATAAATGATAAGTAACCATAGGCAACAGATGTTAGGATATAAATGATAAGTAACCATAAACAACAGATGTTAGGATATAAATGATAAGTGACCATAAACAACAGATGTTAGGATATAAATGATAAGTGACCATAGCCAACAGATGTTAGGATATAAATGATAAGTAACAATAGGCAACAGATGTTAGGATATAAATGATAAGTAACAATAGGCAACAGATGTTAGGATATAAATGATAAGTAACAATAGGCAACAGATGTTAGGATATAAATGATAAGTGACCATAAACAACAGATGTTAGGATATAAATGATAAGTAACCATAGGCAACAGATGTTAGGATATAAATGATAAGTGACCATAGGCAACAGATGTTAGGATATAAATGATAAGTAACAATAGGCAACAGATGTTAGGATATAAATGATAAGTGACCATAGCCAACAGATGTTAGGATATAAATGATAAGTAACCATAGCCAACAGATGTTAGGATATAAATGATAAGTAACAATAGGCAACAGATGTTAGGATATAAATGATAAGTGACCATAAACAACAGATGTTAGGATATAAATGATAAGTGACCATAAACAACAGATGTTAGGATATAAATGATAAGTAACAATAGGCAACAGATGTTAGGATATAAATGATAAGTGACCATAGCCAACAGATGTTAGGATATAAATGATAAGTAACAATAGGCAACAGATGTTAGGATATAAATGATAAGTAACAATAGGCAACAGATGTTAGGATATAAATGATAAGTAACCATAAACAACAGATGTTAGGATATAAATGATAAGTGACCATAAACAACAGATGTTAGGATATAAATGATAAGTGACCATAAACAACAGATGTTAGGATATAAATGATAAGTAACCATAAACAACAGATGTTAGGATATAAATGATAAGTGACCATAGGCAACAGATGTTAGGATATAAATGATAAGTGACCATAAACAACAGATGTTAGGATATAAATGATAAGTGACCATAAACAACAGATGTTAGGATATAAATGATAAGTAACCATAGCCAACAGATGTTAGGATATAAATGATAAGTAACAATAGGCAACAGATGTTAGGATATAAATGATAAGTGACCATAAACAACAGATGTTAGGATATAAATGATAAGTAACCATAGGCAACAGATGTTAGGATATAAATGATAAGTAACCATAGCCAACAGATGTTAGGATATAAATGATAAGTAACCATAGGCAACAGATGTTAGGATATAAATGATAAGTAACAATAGGCAACAGATGTTAGGATATAAATGATAAGTGACCATAGCCAACAGATGTTAGGATATAAATGATAAGTAACAATAGGCAACAGATGTTAGGATATAAATGATAAGTGACCATAGCCAACAGATGTTAGGATATAAATGATAAGTAACCATAGGCAACAGATGTTAGGATATAAATGATAAGTAACCCTAGGCTAGAGTTAAGTTTTGGTCTAAATCGCCTCCTATATTGCAAACACTCTGCATGACAAATCTTTAAGTCATCAAGAATGAAATGATTAAAAATACATTTTAGATTTGACTCAAGACTCTGGTGCAAAGGCAGGACATTTATTTGTGCAATTGGAAAGAAACAAAAATCAGTTTGGGTTAAGACCAAAAGCCATTTGTTTACTGGATTCAGGATTTGAGCAATTATATGTAATGGTATTGGTGTTGACAAAAAGAGTGCTGAGCCGTAAGGCAAAGCTCTCGATCTAGTGGTCAATCTTTGTTCCTACCCTCACCTATGGTCATGAAAGCTGGGTCATGACCGAAAGAACGAGATCGCGGGTACAAGCGGCAGAAAAGGGTTTTCCCAGGAAGGTGGCTGGCCTCTCCCTTAGGGATAGGGTGAGAAGCTCAGTCATCCGAGAGGAACTCGGAGTAGAGCCGCTGCTCCTTTGCGTAGAAAGGAGCCAGTTGAGGTGGTTCGGGCATCTAGTAAGAATGCCACCTGGGCACCTCCCTAGAGAGGTGTTCCAGGCACGTCCAGCTGGGGGGAGACCTCGGGGAAGACCCAGGACTAGGTGGAGAGATTATATCTGCACACTGGCCTGGGAACGCCTTGGGATTCCCCAGTTGGAGCTGGCTAATGTTGCCAGGGAAAGAAAAGTTTGGGGTCCCCTGGTAGAGCTGCTACCCCAGCGACCAAACCCCGGATAAATGGTTGAAGATGAGATGAGATGGTATTGGTGTTTTGCCAAATTTGGTTCTAACCAATATTTGGTTATCAAAATCAAATTTACAGAAACAAATGGAGTGCCAAGTCAGACATAATTAGCATCTTATTTTTTAATATAAACTGAAATATTTTGCTTCTGTTATTGTTTCATTAACCACATAATGTGCATTGGCATTTAGATGGAAGCACTTGCAAAGAAAACACAGCAAACAAATGAACATAAAATACTTATTTATAGCATTAATAGCATAGATAGATAGATATATAGATAGATATATAAATATTAAACAATGTCACTGTAGATCAGACTTACTTACATCATAATTGACACTTTTAACACGAGTTATTAAAAGGCACTGTGGGAATTGCCTGAAAACAACAGAACATATGGTTCCTGCTAATGTTTGTCACCTGAATTTACCCTCAAATCTCAAAGATTTGATGCTGCATTGTTCTTAATCCCCCAGTTAATAACAGGCTCCTACAATCCCAGGACATATGGCAAGATCAATAGCCATGCTAACAACAAGCATAGCGTAGCATTCATAAATACATCTGATACATTTAATATCAATGGCCATGCTAACAACAAGCATAGCATAGCATTCATAAATACATCTGATAAATTTAAGAACAATAGCCATGCTAACAACAAGCATAGCGTAGCATTCATAAATACATCTGATACATTTAATATCAATGGCCATGCTAACAACAAGCATAGCATATTATTCATAAATACATCTGCTACATTTAAGATCAATAGCCATGCTAACAACAAGCATAGCATAGCATTCATAAAAACATCTGATACATTTAAGATCAATAGCCATGCTAACAACAAGCATAGCATAGCATTAATAAATACATCTGATACATTTAAGATCAATAGCCATGCTAACAACAAGCATAGCATAGCATTCATAAATACATCTGATACATTTAAGATCAATAGCCATGCTAACAACAAGCATAGCATTCATAAATACATCTTCTGCTACATTTAAGATCAATAGCCATGCTAACAACAAGCATAGCATAGCATTCATAAAAACATCTGATACATTTAAGAACAATAGCCATGCTAACAACAAGCATAGCATTAATAAATACATCTGATACATTTAAGATCAATAGCCATGCTAACAACAAGCATAGCATAGCATTCATAAATACATCTGATACATTTCCTTTAACACTATCAAAATGTGTCTTAAGAATAGATGGTCAAACCTCAATACATCTCTGAACTATACCTGTTTATAAATGCAACCACATTATAAAGCACAGTAATAACTAGTGGATATTATATAGCACAGTAATATCTAGTGCACATTATATACCATAGTAATAATTAGTGCACATTATATAGCACAGTAATATCTAGTGCACATTATATAGCACAGTAATAATATCTAGTGCAACATAATATAGCATAGCAATATTTAGTGCACATTATATAGCACAGTAATATCTAGTGCAAATTATTTAGCACAGTAATATCTAGTGCACATTATATAGCACAGTGATATTTAGTGCACATTATATAGCACAGTAATATTTAGTGCACATTATATAGCACAGTAATATTTAGTGCACATTATATAGCACAGTAATATCTAGTGCCCATTATATAGCACAGTAATATATAGTGCACATTATATAGCACAGTAATAATATCTAGTGCACATTATATAGCACAGTAATAATATCTAGTGCACATTATATAGCACAGTAATATCTAGTGCACATTATATAGCACAGTAATATTTAGTGCACATTATATAGCACAGTAATATCTAGTGCACATTATATAGCACAGTAATATTTAGTGCACATTTTATAGCACAGTAATATTTAGTGCACATTATATAGCACAGTGATATCTAGTGCACATTATATAGCACAGTAATATCTAGTGCACATTATATAGCACAGTAATATCTAGTGCACATTATATAGCACAGTAATATTTAGTGCACATTATATAGCACAAAAATATCTAGTGCACATTATATAGCACAGTAATATTTAGTGCACATTATATAGCACCCCTAAACTATGGTATTTATACAATAGAAGTCCAGAAGCCGTGGGCCCTTCCTTTTAAACTATGGTTTAGACATCACAACTCAGCACTTGATTAAATTAAAAAACGTTTTAAATTGCTGCTGGTATCAGTGGGGGTGAGTTGACATATATGGAGCTAGAAGAGTCTCAAAAAAGATAACTGCACAGACTAGATTTACAAATGCACACACCGGATTCATACATGCACAGACTACATTCACAAATGCACACACTGGATTCATACATGCACAGACTACATTCACAAATGCACACACATGATTCATACATGCACAGACTACATTCACAAATGCACACACCGGATTCATACATGCACAGACTACATTCACAAATGCACACACATGATTCATACATGCACAGACTACATTCACAAATGCACACACCGGATTCATACATGCACAGACTACATTCACAAATGCACACACATGATTCATACATGCACAGACTACATTCACAAATGCACACACCGGATTCATACATGCACAGACTACATTCACAAATGCACACACATGATTCATACATGCACAGACTACATTCACAAATGCACACACATGATTCATACATGCACAGACTACATTCACAAATGCACACACATGATTCATACATGCACAGACTACATTCACAAATGCACACACCGGATTCATACATGCACAGACTACATTCACAAATGCACACACATGATTCATACATGCACAGACTACATTCACAAATGCACACACCGGATTCATACATGCACAGACTACATTCACAAATACACACACCGGATTCATACATGCAAAATTCACAAATACACACACCAAATTTAAAAAGCACATAAGATTCACAAATGCATACAAATTGTTTAAATGCACATAGCGAAATATATCTTGATTTACAAACTGCTTGCGTGCAGTGAATTTGACTGCATTTGTAAATATGTTGTAAATATGTAATAAAAGTTGAGAAACGTTGGCTGAAACGATGTAAAAAATAACATTGGAGTGAAATATAAAAGTCCACGAGGGCGCACTGTGCTAGGCAATGTAAAAGCAAACTAGCTAGCTTTCTTCAGAGTCATGAATATTAAAGAGTGAGTACCTTATTTACATGAAAAAGGTGGAGCTATATTAAATCATACAAACGTTTATCTGGCACCTGTAACGTTACTTTAACATAACAGGCGCACGCGTTTAGTTAACAGGCGCAGGCGCTTGCTTAACAGGCGCAGTGGTTGAAGCAATCACGTTTTGAACGCATGAATTGTGACCCATTTGGCGTTCCATACGTATCACATACAGCGCGGTTTTATATTTCACTCCAATGTTATTTTTTACATCGTTTCAGCCAACGTTTCTCAACTTTTATTACATATTTATTTTAAAATGTCATTACATTGTTAACCACTGTGACAACAATACTGTTGGTATTGCAGAAATGCATGCTGAAAGTGCATTTAAGAATCACAAAATGTAAGAGTGGACACCATCCCTGTTCAAGTGAACAATCTCCCACGTGGTGTGCGTTCTTGTGATTGGCTAAAACAAGGAAGATATCTGATTGGTTGCAGATCATTCTCTGTTAAAAAAATGCATTTGTGTGTGGATCCTAGTCAGGGGAGTCTCAAAAATAATCCACACACAAATGCAGTCAAATTCACTGCACGCAAGCAGTTTGTAAATCAAGATATATTTCGCTATGTGCATTTAAACAATTTGTATGCATTTGTGAATCTTATGTGCTTTTTAAATTTGGTGTGTGTATTTGTGAATTTTGTACGCATGTATGAATCATGTGTGTGCATTTGTAAATGTAGTCTGTGCATGTATGAATCCAGTGTGTGCATTTGCAAATCTAGTCTGTGCATTTATCTTTTTTGAGACTCTTCTAGCTCCATAGACATAACATTATTACATTCACATCAAGAACGCTGACATTCCTGAAATTTCTTCTCTTGGGGAGCACTAATTGAAAAGGTTGTAGTAGAATCTGTGTCAAACACAGGAAGTCCCTATACTGAACATTACAAATACAGGAAGTCCCTATACTGAACATTACAAATACAGGAAGTCCCTATACTGAACATTACAAATACAGGAAGTCCCCATACTGAACATTACAAATACAGGAAGTCCCTATATTGAACATTACAAATACAGGAAGTCCCAATACTGAACATTACAAATACAGGAAGTCCCTATACCGAACGTTACAAATACAGGAAGTCCCTATACTGAACATTACAAATACAGGAAGTCCCTATATTGAACATTACAAATACAGGAAGTCCCAATACTGAACATTACAAATACAGGAAGTCCCCATACTGAACATTACAAATACAGGAAGTCCCTATACTGAACATTACAAATGCAGGAAGTCCCCATACTGAACATTACAAATACAGGAAGTCCCTATACTGAACATTACAAATACAGGAAGTCCCTATACTGAACATTACAAATACAGGAAGTCCCCATACTGAACATTACAAATGCAGGAAGTCCCCATACTGAACATTACAAATACAGGAAGTCCCTATACTGAACATTACAAATACAGGAAGTCCCTATACTGAACATTACAAATACAGGAAGTCCTTATACTGAACATTACAAATACAGGAAGTCCCAATACTGAACATTACAAATACAGGAAGTCCCTATACTGAACATTATAAATACAGGAAGTCCCCATACTGAACATTATAAATACAGGAAGTCCCCATACTGAACATTACAAATACAGGAAGTCCCTATACTGAACATTACAAATACAGGAAGTCCCTATATTGAACATTACAAATACAGGAAGTCCCTATACTGAACATTACAAATACAGGAAGTCCCTATACTGAACATTACAAATACAGGAAGTCCCCATACTGAACATTACAAATGCAGGAAGTCCCCATACTGAACATTACAAATACAGGAAGTCCCTATATTGAACATTACAAATACAGGAAGTCCCAATACTGAACATTACAAATACAGGAAGTCCCTATACCGAACGTTACAAATACAGGAAGTCCCTATACTGAACATTACAAATACAGGAAGTCCCTATATTGAACATTACAAATACAGGAAGTCCCAATACTGAACATTACAAATACAGGAAGTCCCCATACTGAACATTACAAATACAGGAAGTCCCTATACTGAACATTACAAATGCAGGAAGTCCCCATACTGAACATTACAAATACAGGAAGTCCCTATACTGAACATTACAAATACAGGAAGTCCCTATACTGAACATTACAAATACAGGAAGTCCCCATACTGAACATTACAAATGCAGGAAGTCCCCATACTGAACATTACAAATACAGGAAGTCCCTATACTGAACATTACAAATACAGGAAGTCCCTATACTGAACATTACAAATACAGGAAGTCCTTATACTGAACATTACAAATACAGGAAGTCCCAATACTGAACATTACAAATACAGGAAGTCCCTATACTGAACATTATAAATACAGGAAGTCCCCATACTGAACATTATAAATACAGGAAGTCCCCATACTGAACATTACAAATACAGGAAGTCCCTATACTGAACATTACAAATACAGGAAGTCCCTATATTGAACATTACAAATACAGGAAGTCCCTATACTGAACATTACAAATACAGGAAGTCCCTATACTGAACATTACAAATACAGGAAGTCCCCATACTGAACATTACAAATGCAGGAAGTCCCCATACTGAACATTACAAATACAGGAAGTCCCTATACTGAACATTACAAATACAGGAAGTCCCTATACTGAACATTACAAATACAGGAAGTCCTTATACTGAACATTACAAATACAGGAAGTCCCAATACTGAACATTACAAATACAGGAAGTCCCTATACTGAACATTATAAATACAGGAAGTCCCCATACTGAACATTATAAATACAGGAAGTCCCCATACTGAACATTACAAATACAGGAAGTCCCTATACTGAACATTACAAATACAGGAAGTCCCTATATTGAACATTACAAATACAGGAAGTCCCCATACTGAACATTACAAATACAGGAAGTCCCTATATTGAACATTACAAATACAGGAAGTCCCCATATTGAACATTACAAATACAGGAAGTCCCCATACTGAACAGATTTGACCTGTTACCTCTTATGCATTATTATCTCTATGGTAACTCCTACCTGTGTTTTTCCCCACTGAGAACAGGGTGGACTGGTCACCAGGCAGGATCTTGTAGGTTATATGACCATAGTCTCCAGAGTCCCTGTCGGTGGCCATGACATTGATGACTTCTGTGCCAGGTTGGGCATGGATACTAATGCTGGTTATATATTGCTCTGGGTTGAACACTGGCAGGTTGTCATTCAAGTCCTCCACATCGATGTGAATGGACGTTTGGGCACTCAAGCCTCCCTAAAAAGCAAAGAAAATCAGAATACGATTACATAGTATAAACAAGCGATAACAAATGTACCTAATAATTCTCAAAACATATACTTTCACTAATTTGTAGTTTCAGGAGGAAATAACCGTATTTCAATGTTCTTGCATAACAGTCAAGTGTTTTGACAGTAAACACAAGTGGTTGACAGTAAACACAAAATAACTGGTTCGAATCTTCACCACTCAATGTTAAGTTGCATTGCAAAAGACAACTTTGGGTAAGATGTCTTCAAAACTTTCCAAAATCCTAATTATTAAGAGAATCAACAAACATAAGCATGAATTAAATGTGCAAAATTAAATGTAACCAGACCATCTGACCTGATCCACAGCTTCCACTAACAGGTCAAAGGTCGCCAGGCCTGAATCTCTGTCAATATCCTGTGATACACAGAGATCTCCAGATTCTGGATTCAGTTGGAAGAGAGGATGTGTATCCTGGTTATGGAAGCCATAAGAGATGTAGTAGCGCATTGGACCACAATCACTGCTGTCTGCATCTGTGGCTACAACCTGGAAACACGAAGGACACATCCTGCATCAATGGTTGAAATGCTGTCACAGGTACATATTTATTTCAGTTTCTGGCATACTGAACTCTGAAACAGTTCAGTAACTCACACTGCTACTTTTATATTTTATCTGACATTTGCACAATGTTCTGTTGTACCCCCATTACTTCCTCTGGCCCTGCACACTGCTAGCCTATTTATTATATTTAACTAATACATCCTGTGGCACTCCTCTAGCTACCTCTGGCCCTACACACTGCTAGCCTATTTATTATATTTACACAATACATCCTGTGGTACTCCTCTAGCTACCTCTGGTCAGACACACTGCTAGCCTATTTATTATATTTACACAATACATCCTGTGGTACTCCTCTAGCTACCTCTGGCCCTGCACACTACTAGCCTATTTATTATATTTACACAATACATCCTGTGGTACTCCTCTAGCTACCTCTGGCCCTGCACACTGCTAGCCTATTTATTATATTTACACAATACATCCTGTGGTACTCCTCTAGCTACCTCTGGTCAGACACACTGCTAGCCTATTTATTATATTTAACTAATACATCCTGTGGTACTCCTCTAGCTACCTCTGGTCCTACACACTGCTAGCCTATTTATTATATTTAACTAATACATCCTGGGGTACTCCTCTAGCTACCTCTAGGCCCTGCACTCTGCTAGCCTATTTATTATATTTACACAATACATCCTGTGGTACTCCTCTAGCTACCTCTGGCCCTGCACACTGCTAGCCTATTTATTATATTTACACAATACATCCTGTGGTACTCCTCTAGCTACCTCTGGTCCTACACACTGCTAGCCTATTTATTATATTTAACTAATACATCCTGTGGTACTCCTCTAGCTACCTCTGGCCCTGCACACTACTAGCCTATTTATTATATTTAAATAATACATCCTGTGGTACTCCTCTAGCTACCTCTGGTCCTACACACTACTAGCCTATTTATTATATTTACAAAATACATCCTGTGGTACTCCTCTAGCTACCTCTGGCCCTGTACTCTGCTAGCCTATTTATTATATTTACATAATACATCCTGTGGTACTCCTCTAGCTACCTCTGGCCCTACACACTGCTAGCCTATTCATTATATTTAACTAATACATCTTGTGGTACTCCTCTAGCTACCTCTGGCCCTGCACTCTGCTAGCCTATTTATTATATGTACACAATACATCCTGTGGTACTCCTCTAGCTACCTCTGGCCCTGAACTCTGCTATCCTATTTATTATATTTACATAATACATCCTGTGGTACTCCTCTAGCTACCTCTGGCCCTGCACTCTGCTAGCCTATTTATTATATTTACACAATAAATCCTGTGGTACTCCTCTAGCTACCTCTGGCCCTGCACACTGCTAGCCTATTTATTATAATTAACTAATACATCCTGTGGTACTCCTCTAGCTACCTCTGGCCCTACACACTGCTAGCCTATTTATTATATTTACACAATACATCCTGGGGTACTCCTCTAGCTACCTCTGGCCCTGCACACTGCTAGCCTATTTATTATATTCACATAATACATCCTGTGGTACTCCTCTAGCTACATCTGGCCCTGCACACTACTAGCCTATTTATTATATTTAACTAATACATCCTGTGGTACTCCTCTAGCTACCTCTGGTCCTACACACTACTAGCCTATTTATTATATTTACATAATACATCCTGTGGTACTCCTCTAGCTACCTCTGGCCCTGTACACTGCTAGCCTATTTATTATATTTACACAATACATCCTGTGGTACTCCTCCAGCTGCCTCTGGCCCTGCACACTGCTAGCCTATTTATTATATTTCATAATACATCCTGTGGTACTCCTCAAGCTACCTCTGGCCCTGCACACTGCTAGCCTATTTATTATATTTAACTAATACATCCTGTGGTACTCCTCTAGCTACCTCTGGCCCTACACACTGCTAGCCTATTTATTATATTTACACAATACATCCTGTGGTACTCCTCTAGCTACCTCTGGCCCTGCACACTGCTAGCCTATTTATTATATTTACATAATACATCCTGTGGTACTCCTCTAGCTACCTCTGGCCCTGTACACTGCTAGCCTATTTATTATATTTACACAATACATCCTGTGGTACTCCTCCAGCTGCCTCTGGCCCTGCACACTGCTAGCCTATTTATTATATTCTCATAATACATCCTGTGGTACTCCTCAAGCTACCTCTGGCCCTGCACACTGCTAGCCTATTTATTATATTTAACTAATACACCCTGTGGTACTCCTCTAGCTACCTCTGGCCCTACACACTGCTAGCCTATTTATTATATTTACACAATACATCCTGGGGTACTCCTCTAGCTACCTCTGGCCCTGCACACTGCTAGCCTATTTATTATATTCACATAATACATCCTGTGGTACTCCTCTAGCTACATCTGGCCCTGCACACTACTAGCCTATTTATTATATTTAACTAATACATCCTGTGGTACTCCTCTAGCTACCTCTGGTCCTACACACTACTAGCCTATTTATTATATTTACATAATACATCCTGTGGTACTCCTCTAGCTACCTCTGGCCCTGCACACTGCTAGCCTATTTATTATATTTACACAATACATCCTGTGGTACTCCTCTAGCTGCCTCTGGCCCTGCACACTGCTAGCCTATTTATTATATTTAACTAATACACCCTGTGGTACTCCTCTAGCTACCTCTGGCCCTACACACTGCTAGCCTATTTATTATATTTACACAATACATCCTGGGGTACTCCTCTAGCTACCTCTGGCCCTGCACACTGCTAGCCTATTTATTATATTCACATAATACATCCTGTGGTACTCCTCTAGCTACATCTGGCCCTGCACACTACTAGCCTATTTATTATATTTAACTAATACATCCTGTGGTACTCCTCTAGCTACCTCTGGTCCTACACACTACTAGCCTATTTATTATATTTACATAATACATCCTGTGGTACTCCTCTAGCTACCTCTGGCCCTGTACACTGCTAGCCTATTTATTATATTTACACAATACATCCTGTGGTACTCCTCTAGCTACCTCTGGCCCTGTACACTGCTAGCCTATTTATTATATTTACACAATACATCCTGTGGTACTCCTCTAGCTACCTCTGGCCCTGCACACTGCTAGCCTATTTATTATATTTACACAATACATCCTGTGGTACTCCTCTAGCTGCCTCTGGCCCTGCACACTGCTAGCCTATTTATTATGTTTAACTAATACATCCTGTGGTACTCCTCTAGCTACCTCTGGCCCTACACACTGCTAGCCTATTTATTATATTTACACAATACATCCTGGGGTACTCCTCTAGCTACCTCTGGCCCTGCACACTGCTAGCCTATTTATTATATTCACATAATACATCCTGTGGTACTCCTCTAGCTACATCTGGCCCTGCACACTACTAGCCTATTTATTATATTTAACTAATACATCCTGTGGTACTCCTCTAGCTACCTCTGGTCCTACACACAACTAGCCTATTTATTATATTTACATAATACATCCTGTGGTACTCCTCTAGCTACCTCTGGCCCTGTACACTGCTAGCCTATTTATTATATTTACACAATACATCCTGTGGTACTCCTCTAGCTACCTCTGGCCCTGTACACTGCTAGCCTATTTATTATATTATCATAATACATCCTGTGGTACTCCTCAAGCTACCTCTGGCCCTGCACACTGCTAGCCTATTTATTATATTTAACTAATACATCCTGTGGTACTCCTCTAGCTACCTCTGGTCCTACACACTGCTAGCCTATTTATTATATTTACATAATACATCCTGTGGTACTCCTCTAGCTACCTCTGGCCCTGCACTCTGCTAGCCTATTTATTATATTTACACAATACATCCTGTGGTACTCCTCTAGCTACCTCTGGCCCTGCACACTGCTAGCCTATTTATTATATTTACACAATACATCCTGTGGTACTCCTCTAGCTGCCTCTGGCCCTGCACACTGCTAGCCTATTTATTATATTTACACAATACATCCTGGGGTACTCCTCTAGCTACCTCTGGTCCTACACACTACTAGCCTATTTATTATATTTACATAATACATCCTGTGGTACTCCTCTATCTACCTCTGGCCCTGTATACTGCTAGCCTATTTATTATATTTACACAATACATCCTGTGGTACTCCTCTAGCTACCTCTGGCCCTGTACACTGCTAGCCTATTTATTATATTTACATAATACATCCTGTGGTACTCCTCTAGCTACCTCTGGTCCTACACACTACTAGCCTATTAATTATATGTACACAATACATCCTGTGGTACTCCTCTAGCTACCTCTGGCCCTGCACTCTGCTAGCCTATTTATTATATTTACATAATACATCCTGTGGTACTCCTCTAGCTACCTCTGGCCCTGTACTCTGCTAGCCTATTTATTATATTTACATAATACATCCTGTGGTACTCCTCTAGCTACCTCTGGCCCTGCACACTGCTAGCCTATTTATTATATTTAACTAATACATCCTGTGGTACTCCTCTAGCTACCTCTGGTCCTACACACTGCTAGCCTATTTATTATATTTACATAATACATCCTGTGGTACTCCTCTAGCTACCTCTGGCCCTGCACTCTGCTAGCCTATTTATTATATTTACACAATACATCCTGTGGTACTCCTCTAGCTACCTCTGGCCCTGCACACTGCTAGCCTATTTATTATATTTACACAATACATCCTGTGGTACTCCTCTAGCTGCCTCTGGCCCTGCACACTGCTAGCCTATTTATTATATTTAACTAATACATCCTGTGGTACTCCTCTAGCTACCTCTGGCCCTACACACTGCTAGCCTATTTATTATATTTACACAATACATCCTGGGGTACTCCTCTAGCTACCTCTGGCCCTGCACACTGCTAGCCTATTTATTATATTCACATAATACATCCTGTGGTACTCCTCTAGCTACATCTGGCCCTGCACACTACTAGCCTATTTATTATATTTAACTAATACATCCTGTGGTACTCCTCTAGCTACATCTGGTCCTACACACTACTAGCCTATTTATTATATTTACATAATACATCCTGTGGTACTCCTCTAGCTACATCTGGCCCTGCACACTACTAGCCTATTTATTATATTTACACAATACATCCTGTGGTACTCCTCTAGCTACCTCTGGCCCTGCACACTGCTAGCCTATTTATTATATTTACACAATACATCCTGTGGTACTCCTCTAGCTACCTCTGGTCAGACACACTGCTAGCCTATTTATTATATTTACACAATACATCCTGTGGTACTCCTCTAGCTGCCTCTGGCCCTGCACACTGCTAGCCTATTTATTATATTTAACTAATACATCCTGTGGTACTCCTCTAGCTACCTCTGGCCCTACACACTGCTAGCCTATTTATTATATTTACACAATACATCCTGGGGTACTCCTCTAGCTACCTCTGGCCCTGCACACTGCTAGCCTATTTATTATATTCACATAATACATCCTGTGGTACTCCTCTAGCTACATCTGGCCCTGCACACTACTAGCCTATTTATTATATTTAACTAATACATCCTGTGGTACTCCTCTAGCTACCTCTGGTCCTACACACTACTAGCCTATTTATTATATTTACATAATACATCCTGTGGTACTCCTCTAGCTACCTCTGGCCCTGTACACTGCTAGCCTATTTATTATATTTACACAATACATCCTGTGGTACTCCTCTAGCTACCTCTGGCCCTGTACACTGCTAGCCTATTTATTATATTATCATAATACATCCTGTGGTACTCCTCAAGCTACCTCTGGCCCTGCACACTGCTAGCCTATTTATTATATTTAACTAATACATCCTGTGGTACTCCTCTAGCTACCTCTGGTCCTACACACTGCTAGCCTATTTATTATATTTACATAATACATCCTGTGGTACTCCTCTAGCTACCTCTGGCCCTGCACTCTGCTAGCCTATTTATTATATTTACACAATACATCCTGTGGTACTCCTCTAGCTACCTCTGGCCCTGCACACTGCTAGCCTATTTATTATATTTACACAATACATCCTGTGGTACTCCTCTAGCTGCCTCTGGCCCTGCACACTGCTAGCCTATTTATTATATTTACACAATACATCCTGGGGTACTCCTCTAGCTACCTCTGGCCCTGCACACTGCTAGCCTATTTATTATATTTACATAATACATCCTGTGGTACTCCTCTAGCTACATCTGGCCCTGCACACTACTAGCCTATTTATTATATTTAACTAATACATCCTGTGGTACTCCTCTAGCTACCTCTGGCCCTGTACACTGCTAGCCTATTTATTATATTCTCATAATACATCCTGTGGTACTCCTCAAGCTACCTCTGGCCCTGCACACTGCTAGCCTATTTATTATATTTAACTAATACATCCTGTGGTACTCCTCTAGCTACCTCTGGTCCTACACACTGCTAGCCTATTTATTATATTTACATAATACATCCTGTGGTACTCCTCTAGCTACCTCTGGCCCTGCACTCTGCTAGCCTATTTATTATATTTACACAATACATCCTGTGGTACTCCTCTAGCTACCTCTGGCCCTGCACACTGCTAGCCTATTTATTATATTTACACAATACATCCTGTGGTACTCCTCTAGCTACCTCTGGCCCTGCACACTGCTAGCCTATTTATTATATTCACATAATACATCCTGTGGTACTCCTCTAGCTACATCTGGCCCTGCACACTACTAGCCTATTTATTATATTTAACTAATACATCCTGTGGTACTCCTCTAGCTACCTCTGGTCCTACACACTACTAGCCTATTTATTATATTTACATAATACATCCTGTGGTACTCCTCTAGCTACCTCTGGCCCTGCACACTGCTAGCCTATTTATTATATTCACATAATACATCCTGTGGTACTCCTCTAGCTACATCTGGCCCTGCACACTACTAGCCTATTTATTATATTTAACTAATACATCCTGTGGTACTCCTCTAGCTACCTCTGGTCCTACACACTACTAGCCTATTTATTATATTTACATAATACATCCTGTGGTACTCCTCTAGCTACCTCTGGCCCTGTACACTGCTAGCCTATTTATTATATTTACACAATACATCCTGTGGTACTCCTCTAGCTACCTCTGGCCCTGCACACTGCTAGCCTATTTATTATATTTACATAATACATCCTGTGGTACTCCTCTAGCTACCTCTGGTCCTACACACTACTAGCCTATTTATTATATTTACACAATACATCCTGTGGTACTCCTCTAGCTACCTCTGGCCCTGTACACTGCTAGCCTATTTATTATATTTACATAATACATCCTGTGGTACAGCTACCTCTGGCCCTCTGCTAGCCTATTTATTATATTTACACAATACATCCTGTGGCCCTGGCCCTGCACACTGCTAGCCTATTTATTATATTTACATAATACATCCTGTGGTACTCCTCTAGCTACCTCTGGCCCTACACACTGCTAGCCTATTTATTATATTTAACTAATACATCCTGTGGTACTCCTCTAGCTACCTCTGGTCCTACACACTACTAGCCTATTTATTATATTTACACAATACATCCTGTGGTACTCCTCTAGCTACATCCTGTACACTGCTAGCCTATTTATTATATTTACATAATACATCCTGTGGTACTCCTCTAGCTACCTCTGGCCCTGCACACTGCTAGCCTATTTATTATATTTACTAATACACTCTAGCTACCTCTGGTCCTAGCTACCTCTGGCCCTGCACACTGCTAGCCTATTTATTATATTTACACAATACATCCTGTGGTACTCCTCTAGCTGCCTCTGGCCCTGCACACTGCTAGCCTATTTATTATATTTAACTAATACATCCTGTGGTACTCCTCTAGCTACCTCTGGCCCTACACACTGCTAGCCTATTTATTATATTTACACAATACATCCTGGGGTACTCCTCTAGCTACCTCTGGCCCTGCACACTGCTAGCCTATTTATTATATTCACATAATACATCCTGTGGTACTCCTCTAGCTACCTCTGGCCCTGCACACTACTAGCCTATTTATTATATTTAACTAATACATCCTGTGGTACTCCTCTAGCTACCTCTGGTCCTACACACTACTAGCCTATTTATTATATTTACATAATACATCCTGTGGTACTCCTCTAGCTACCTCTGGCCCTGTACACTGCTAGCCTATTTATTATATTTACACAATACATCCTGTGGTACTCCTCTAGCTACCTCTGGCCCTGTACACTGCTAGCCTATTTATTATATTTACATAATACATCCTGTGGTACTCCTCTAGCTACCTCTGGTCCTACACACTACTAGCCTATTTATTATATTTACACAATACATCCTGTGGTACTCCTCTAGCTACCTCTGGCCCTGCACTCTGCTAGCCTATTTATTATATTTACATAATACATCCTGTGGTACTCCTCTAGCTACCTCTGGCCCTGTACACTGCTAGCCTATTTATTATATTTACATAATACAACCTGTGGTACTCCTCTAGCTACCTCTGGCCCTGCACACTGCTAGCCTATTTATTATATTTAACTAATACATCCTGTGGTACTCCTCTAGCTACCTCTGGTCCTACACACTGCTAGCCTATTTATTATATTTACATAATACATCCTGTGGTACTCCTCTAGCTACCTCTGGCCCTGCACTCTGCTAGCCTATTTATTATATTTACACAATACATCCTGTGGTACTCCTCTAGCTACCTCTGGCCCTGCACACTGCTAGCCTATTTATTATATTTACACAATACATCCTGTGGTACTCCTCTAGCTGCCTCTGGCCCTGCACACTGCTAGCCTATTTATTATATTTAACTAATACATCCTGTGGTACTCCTCTAGCTACCTCTGGCCCTACACACTGCTAGCCTATTTATTATATTTACACAATACATCCTGGGGTACTCCTCTAGCTACCTCTGGCCCTGCACACTGCTAGCCTATTTATTATATTTACATAATACATCCTGTGGTACTCCTCTAGCTACATCTGGCCCTGCACACTACTAGCCTATTTATTATATTTAACTAATACATCCTGTGGTACTCCTCTAGCTACCTCTGGTCCTACACACTACTAGCCTATTTATTATATTTACATAATACATCCTGTGGTACTCCTCTAGCTACCTCTGGCCCTGCACACTGCTAGCCTATTTATTATATTTACACAATACATCCTGTGGTACTCCTCTAGCTACCTCTGGCCCTGCACACTGCTAGCCTATTTATTATATTTACACAATACATCCTGTGGTACTCCTCTAGCTACCTCTGGCCCTACACACTGCTAGCCTATTTATTATATTTAACTAATACATCCTGTGGTACTCCTCTAGCTACCTCTGGCCCTACACACTGCTAGCCTATTTATTATATTTACATAATACATCCTGTGGTACTAGCCTATTTATTATATTCTAGCTACATCTGGCCCTGCACACTGCTAGCCTATTTATTATATTTACACAATACATCCTGTGGTACTCCTCTAGCTACCTCTGGCCCTGCACACTACTAGCCTATTTATTATATTTACATAATACATCCTGTGGTACTCCTCTAGCTACCTCTGGCCCTGCACACTGCTAGCCTATTTATTATATTTACATAATACATCCTGTGGTACTCCTCTAGCTACCTCTGGCCCTACACACTGCTAGCCTATTTATTATATTTACACAATACATCCTGTGGTACTCCTCTAGCTACCTCTGGCCCTGCACACTGCTAGCCTATTTATTATATTTACATAATACATCCTGTGGTACTCCTCTAGCTACCTCTGGCCCTGCACACTGCTAGCCTATTTATTATATTTAACTAATACATCCTGTGGTACTCCTCTAGCTACCTCTGGTCCTACACACTGCTAGCCTATTTATTATATTTACATAATACATCCTGTGGTACTCCTCTAGCTACCTCTGGCCCTGCACACTGCTAGCCTATTTATTATATTTACATAATACATCCTGTGGTACTCCTCTAGCTACCTCTGGCCCTGCACACTGCTAGCCTATTTATTATATTTAACTAATACATCCTGTGGTACTCCTCTAGCTACCTCTGGTCCTACACACTGCTAGCCTATTTATTATATTTACATAATACATCCTGTGGTACTCCTCTAGCTACCTCTGGCCCTGCACACTGCTAGCCTATTTATTATATTTACACAATACATCCTGTGGTACTCCTCTAGCTACCTCTGGCCCTACACACTGCTAGCCTATTTATTATATTTACACAATACATCCTGTGGTACTCCTCTAGCTACCTCTGGCCCTGCACACTGCTAGCCTATTTATTATATTTACACTGCAATACATCCTGTGGTACATCCTCTAGCTACCTCTGGCCCTGCACACTGCTAGCCTATTTATTATATTTACATAATAATACATCCTGTGGTACTAGCCTCTAGCTACCTCTGGCCCTGCACTCTGCTAGCCTATTTATTATATTTAGATAATACAATAGCATCCTGTGGTATATTTACACAATACATCCTGTAGCTACCTCTGGCCCTGCACACTGCTAGCCTATTTATTATATTTACACAATACATCCTGTGGTACTCCTCTAGCTGCCTCTGGCCCTGCACACTGCTAGCCTATTTATTATATTTAACAATACATCCTGTGGTACTCTGGTCCTCTAGCTACCTCTGGCCCTGCACACTGCTAGCCTATTTATTATATTAGCCTATTTATTATACATAATACATCCTGTGGTACTCCTCTAGCTACATCTGGCCCTGCACACTACTAGCCTATTTATTATATTTAACTAATACATCCTGTGGTACTCCTCTAGCTACCTCTGGTCCTACACACTACTAGCCTATTTATTATATTTACATAATACATCCTGTGGTACTACCCTCTAGCTACCTCTGGCCCTGTACACTGCTAGCCTATTTATTATATTTACACAATACATCCTGTGGTACTCCTCTAGCTACCTCTGGCCCTACACTACTAGCCTATTTATTATATTTACATAATACATCCTGTGGTACTCCTCTAGCTACCTCTGGCCCTGCACACTGCTAGCCTATTTATTATTGCGCGCAGTTGCCTCATCTGTTTATCTGTTCTGCATGTGGCCTGTTTGTTATGTTTACTGATACGTCATAAGGTTATCATCTGGCTATATCTGTTGCTTTGCTCTTGACCTGTTTGTTATGTTCATAATGCGTCATATTGGTGCTCATCTGTTAATCTGATGCACTGCTATTACTGTTTTATTATGTTTAACAATGCGTCATATTGGTGCTCATCTGGCTGCCTCTGGTCCTGCACGCTGCTGGCCTGTTTGTTGTGTTTGCATGATGCGTCCTGTTGATTGTCATCACCAATCTTACTTATCTGTTATAATAACAGCTGGCCTGTTTGTTATGTGTGCTGATGCGTCATGATTAATATCTGTTTATCTGTTGCATAGCATCTTATTATGTTTGTTATGTTTACATGATGCGTCATATTGGTTATCATCTGTTCATATCTGTTTTCAGTGTATCTCTTCATTTGTTTGTTATGTTTACGTAATGCAATATATTGGTTATCTCATCTATTATATCTGTTTTCTTTTGCTGCCTTCAGCCTGTTGTTATGTTTAAACTAATGCACGTCATAGTGAATATCTATTTCTTATCTGGTTCCTGCACTCGCTATTATATTTGTTGTGTTTACGCCAATGCAATCATATTGGTGCTCATCTATTGCATCTGTTCCTTAGCATCTGCTGGCCTGTTTGTTATGTTTGCACCGTGCGTCATATTGGTTGCTCATCTATTATATCTGGTACCATAACTGGCCTGTTTATAAATGTTACCTGATACGTCATATTGATTATCATCGGTGCTATCTGTCCTGCGCACTCTTCAATATGTTTGTTATGTTGAAGCTAATGCACCTCAATGGTTATCATCTGGTCCTCTGTTTTTACGCATCTTCATTATGTTTGTTATGTTTACCGATGCGTCACTGATTGCTCATCGCGCTGCCTCTATTTATGCTGCTGCTGGCCTGTTTGTTATGTTCATATTAATCATATTACAGATTAATATCTGTTCATGTTCCTGCGCACTGCTGGCCTGTTGTTATGTTAGCTAATGCGTCGCAATGATTGTCATCTGTTGCGCTCCTGAGGATCCTGCACGCTGCTGGCCTGTTTGTTATGTTTGCATATTGCACGTCATATTGAAGTTGCTCCTCTGGCTCTTATCTGTTATATTGCATATGACCTATTGTTATGTTACGCAATGCGTATATTGAATTTATCACTCTATTTATATCTGTTATATTGCGCTGTGGCTATATTTGTTATGTTAATCATATTAAAATCACTGTGGTGCTCCTCAAACTACCTCTTATTTTCTTGCACTGCTAGCCTATTTATTATATTTAACTAATGCATCCTGTGGTGCTCCTCTAGCTACCTCTGATTCTACACGCTGCTAGCCTGGTTTATTATATTTACATATTACGTCATAATGGTGCTCATCTGGCTACTATCTATTTTTCCGCTCTGCTGGCCTGTTTGTTATATTCCCAGCTATTGCAATCTGTGGTACTCCTCTGGCTACTCTGGTCCTGCATAACTGGCCTGTTTGTTATGTTTGCATAATGCATCACTGTGTGGTATATCTAGCTGCCTCTGGCCTGCACTCTGCTGGCCTGTTGTTATGTTTTACACAATGCAATCATGTGGTGCTCATCTGGTAACATCTGTGCACTTAACATTTGTTTATAATGTTTACACAATGCGATCATATTGTGGTTATCATCATTTCTTATCTGGTACTGCTGCGCTCTTCGGCCTGTTTGTTATGTTTAATAAATGCGCCATATTGGTTATCATCTGTGCATCTGTTTGCGCGCTCGCTGGCCTGTTTGTTGTATTTACTGATACGTCTGGTTGTATATCTTTATCTGTCCTGCACTCTTCAGCTATTGTTGTATTCATATTGTCCTGTGGTGCTCCTCTGGCTACGTCTGTTATACTTGCTACTAGCCTGTTGTTATATTTAACTAATGCATCCTGTGTAGTTGCTCCTCTGTTCCTCTCGGTCCTGCACTACTGGCCCTGTTGTTATGTTTGCATAATGCGTCATGATGATTAATATCTGGCTCTTATCTGTTTATATTGCACTCTTTATTCATTTGTTGTGTTGCACAGTACGTCATATTGATTATCATCTATTTCTTATCTGATCCTGTGCACTCTTCAGCCTGTTTGTTATGTTAATCATGATACGTCATAACGGTTATCATCAGGCTGCGCTCTGTTGCCTTAACGGCCTGTTGTTATGTTTGACTAATGCGTCATATTGGTGCTCATCTGGCTGCATGCGGTTACTCGCTGGCCTGTTTGTTATGTTTGCATATTGCGTCATGATATAAACATCTTGTTTTTAAATCTCTTTCAGCCTGTTGTTATATTTACTGTTACGTCACTGTGGTTGCTCCATCTGTTTCATCTGTTGCAAACAACTCATTATTGTTATGTTTACGCAATGCGTCGCAGGTTATCATCTGTTACTATCTGTTATCTTGCGCTCTGTTCATTTGTTGTATTCATATTACGTCATATTGATTCGCTCATCTGTTTCATCTGTTTGCGCACTGCTGGCTGTTGTTATATTTGGCTATTACGTCCTGTTGGTGCTCATCATTTTATCTCAGTTCCTGCACTATAATCCTGTTTATGATGTTTGCATAATGCGTCATGATTGCTCATCTATTTCTATCTGTTATGTGCACTTTCTTCAGCCCTGTTTGTTATCATTGCATTAAATCACTGTGGTTGCTCATCTATTTCACATCATTTTCTTATAACTAAGCCTCTTTGTTTATATTACATAATGCAATCCTGTGGTACTCCTCTAATACCTCTGGTCCTCACACTACTAGCCTATTTATTAGCTGTGCTCAATACGTCATAATGGTGCTCATCTGAGCAACATCTGTTATGTTAATATAACTGTCCTGTTTGTTATGTTTACGTAATGCGTCATATTGGTTATCATCTAGTATATCTGTTGCATAATGTAGCTGTTATATTTGTTTAATATTTACTGATACGTCCATGTGGTGCATATCACCATTTCATATCTGGTACATAACGCGCTGCTGGTATGTTTGTTATGTTTACAATGCGTCATATTGGTGTATCATCTGAACAGCATCGCATTTTCTTGCATCAACTGGCCTGTTTGTTATGTTCGGCTAATGCGCCTGTGGTTATCATCTGTTTCTTATCTGTTTCGCGCTTAGCTGTCCTGTTTGTTATGTTGCACAGTACGTCACCAGGTTATGTATTTATCGTTTTCTTACTCTTGGCCTATTTATTATATTCATAGTACGTCATGAATGCTCCTCTATTTCATCTATTTCCACTTTCTATTTATTTATTATATTTAACTAATACATCCTGTGGTGCTCCTCTAGTACTATCTGGTTCCTACGCACTACTGGCCTGTTTGTTATGTTGCATAATGCGTCACTTAGTTATGCTCCTCATCCTATCTGTTATAATGCATAGCTGGCCTGTTTGTTATGTTTGCATGATACGTCTGATTATCATCTGTTGCATCTGTTATGTGCGCTCTTCAAGCCTGTTTGTTATGTTTGCATGGTAAATCATAATGGTGTAATATCTGGCTATATCTGGTCCTGCACTGCTAGTATATTGATTGTATGTGCTGAAGTACGTCATATTGGTTGCTCATCTGGCTGCATCTGTTGCCAATCTGCTGGTATGTTGTTATGTTGCATGTGCGTCATATTGATTCATCATCTGTTTATCTGTTGTATCTTTGTTATATTTGTTAATGTTTACGTAGTGTTTGTTGGTTGTCTATCTATTCTTTATCTGTTTCTTTTCTTTGAAGTGTTTATTTATGTTCTTCAATGCGTCTGTTGATTATCATCTGACTACTATCTGGTCCTGCGCTTAACTATTACTGTTTTGTTGTGTTGCATGGTGCGTCATAGTGGTTGTCATCTGGTATATCTGTTAATGCTGCTGGCCTGTTTGTTATGTTTACGCAGTGCGTCACTCGATTCTATCTGTTTCGCTATCTTGTTTATAGCGCTTTTTCAACTGGCCTGTTTGTTATGTTTGCAGTACGTCATGACATCATCTGAAACAGCATCTGAGCACTAACAACTGGCCTGTTTGTTATGTTTGACTAATGCATATATTGGTCATATCTATTTATATCTGTTTCGCTGTGGCCTGTTGTTATGTTTACCTGATACCCGTCCTCGGGTTATATCTGGCTACACCTCTGTTGCACTCGCTGGCCTGTTTGTTATGTTCATGATACGTCATATTGGTGTCATCTGTTTCCGTCTGTTTGCGCTGCTAGCTATATT
>CM055742.1:19732793-19751940 GCA_029465975.1 Dallia pectoralis | reverse complement strand
GCCTATTTATTATATTTACACAATACATCCTGTGGTACTCCTCTAGCTACCTCTGGCCCTGCACACTGCTAGCCTATTTATTATATTTACACAATACATCCTGTGGTACTCCTCTAGCTACCTCTGGCCCTGCACTCTGCTAGCCTATTTATTATATTTACACAATACATCCTGTGGTACTCCTCTAGCTACCTCTGGCCCTGCACACTGCTAGCCTATTTTTAATATTTACACAATACATCCTGTGGTACTCCTCTAGCTACCTCTGGCCCTGCACACTGCTAGGCTATTTATTATATTTAACTAATACATCCTGTGGTACTCCTCTAGCTACCTCTGGCCCTGCACACTGCTAGCCTATTTATTATTTTAGATAAATAAATACCTGCACATTTACTTATCCATGTCTATTGCACATCCTCACCCTGTACTGAATACCTGCACATTTACTTGTCCATGTCTATTGCACATCCTCACACTGTACTGAATACCTGCACATTTACTTATCCATGTCTATGGAACATCCTCACACTGTACTAAATACATGCACATTTTCTTATCCATGTCTATTGCACATCCTCACACTGTACTGAATATCTGCACATTTTCTTATCAATGTCAATTGCACCTTCTCATACTGTACTGAATACCTGCGCATTTACTTATCTATGTCTATTGCACATCCTCACACTGTACTGAATACCTGCACATTTACTTATCAATGTCTATTGCACATCCTCACACTGTACTGAATACCTGCACATTTACTTATCTATGTCTATTGCACATCCTCACACTGTATTGAATATCTGCACATTTACTTATCCATGTCTATTGCACATCCTTACACTGTACTTAATACATTCACATTTACTTATCCATGTCTATTGCACACCCTCACACTGTACTGAATACCTGCACATTTACTTATCCATGTCTATTGCACATCCTCACACTGTACTGAATACCTGCACATTTACTTATCCATGTCTATTGCACATCCTCACACTATACTGAATACCTGCACTTTTACTTATCCATGTCTATTGCACATCCTCACACTGTACTGAATACCTGCGCATTTACTTATCAATGTCTTTTGCAGATTTCACACTGTACTGAATACCTGCACATTTACTTATCCATGTCTATTGCACATCCTCACACTGTACTGAATACCTGCACATTTACTTATACATGTCTATTGCTCATCCTCACACTGTACTGAATACCTGCACATTTACTTATCTATGTTTATTGCACATCCTCACACTGTATTGAATATCTGCACATTTACTTATCCATGTCTATTGCACATCCTCACACTGTACCTAATACCTGCACATTTACTTATCCATGTCTATTGCACACCCTCACACTGTACCGAATACGTGCACATATACTTATCCATGTCTATTGCACATCCTCACACTATACTGAATACCTGCACCTTTACTTATCCATGTCTATTGCACATCCTCACACTGTACTGAATACCTGCGCATTTA
Organism: Dallia pectoralis; assembly: GCA_029465975.1. Classification (NCBI taxonomy): domain Eukaryota; kingdom Metazoa; phylum Chordata; class Actinopteri; order Esociformes; family Umbridae; genus Dallia; species Dallia pectoralis. Next base: position 19,750,432 of record CM055742.1, on the reverse strand, counting down.
CTTATCAATGTCTTTTGCAGATTTCACACTGTACTGAATACCTGCACATTTACTTATCCATGTCTATTGCACATCCTCACACTGTACTGAATACCTGCACATTTACTTATACATGTCTATTGCTCATCCTCACACTGTACTGAATACCTGCACATTTACTTATCTATGTTTATTGCACATCCTCACACTGTATTGAATATCTGCACATTTACTTATCCATGTCTATTGCACATCCTCACACTGTACCTAATACCTGCACATTTACTTATCCATGTCTATTGCACACCCTCACACTGTACCGAATACCTGCACATTTACTTATCCATGTCTATTGCACATCCTCACACTGTACCTAATACCTGCACATTTACTTATCCATGTCTTTTGCACATCCTCACACTGTACTGAATACCTGCACATTTTAGTATTCATGTCTATTGCACATCCTCACACTGTACTGAATACCTGCACATTTACTTATCCATGTCTAGTGCACATCCTCACACTGTATTGAATATCTGCACATTAACTTATCCATGTCTAGTGCACATCCTCACACTGTATTGAATATCTGCACATTAACTTATCCATGTCAATTGCACATCCTCACACTGTACTGAATACCTGCACATTTACTTACCCATGTCTATTGCACATCCTCACACTGTACTGAATACCTGCGCATTTACTTATCAATGTCTTTTGCACATTTTCACACTGTACTGAATACCTGCACATTTACTTATCCAAGTCTATTGCACATCCTCACACTGTACTGAATACCTGCACATTTATGTATTCATGTCTATTGCACATTTTCACACTGTACTGAATACCTGCACATTTAGTTATCCATGTCTATTGCACATCCTCACACTGTACTGAATACCTGCACATTTTAGTATTCATGTCTATTGCACATCCTCACACTGTACTGAATACCTGCACATTTACTTATCCATGTCTAGTGCACATCCTCACACTGTATTGAATATCTGCACATTAACTTATCCATGGCTAGTGCACATCCTCACACTGTATTGAATATCTGCACATTTACCTACCCATGTCTATTGCACATCCTCACTCTGTACTGAATACCTGCACATTTATGTATGCATGTCTATTGCACATCCTCACACTGTATTGACTACCTGCACATTTACTTATCCATCTCAATTGCACATCCTCACACTGTACTGAATACCTGCACATTTACTTATCCATTTCAATTGCACATCCTCACACTGTACTGAATACCAGCACATTTACTTACCCATGTCTATTGCACATCCTCACACTGTACTTCTGGTTGGATGCAAACTACATTTCATTGTTCTGAACTTGTACTGTCCAATGACAATAAAGTTGAATCTAATCTAATCTGATAAGACATTACTTAAACGAGTAAGCAAGTCGCACAATGACAAACCAAGTAGTTTAGTAAACTTTGAGACTGTAGATTCTTTGATTGGTTTATCTTATGCATAGAGCTATGGCTAACAAACAAGATAGCATATAGGTTTAGGACAACCTATGAACAATACATCTTGGTTTATCTAATGCATAGCCATACTGCTAATGTACAAAATAGCAGCTATGTTTAAGACTACCTATGAACAATACATCTTGGTTTATCTTATGCATAGCCCTAATGCTAATGTACAAAATAGCAGCTATGTTTAAGACTACCTATGAACAATACATCTTGGTTTATCTAATGCATAGCCCTAATGCTAATGTACAAAATAGCAGCTATGTTTAAGTGTACCTATGAACAATACATCTTGGTTTATCTTATGCATAGCCCTAATGCTAATGTACAAAATAGCAGCTATGTTTAAGACTACCTATGAACAATACATCTTGGTTTATCTTATGCATAGCCCTAATGCTAATGTACAAAATAGCAGCTATGTTTAAGACTACCTATGAACAATACATCTTGGTTTATCTTATACATAGCCCTAATGCTAATGTACAAAATAGCAGCTATGTTTAAGTGTACCTATGAACAATACATCTTGGTTTATCTTATACATAGCCCTATGCTAACGTACAAGATAGCAGCTATGTTTAAGTGTACCTATGAACAATACATCTTGGTTTATCTTATACATAGCCCTATGCTAACGTACAAGATAGCAGCTATGTTTAAGTGTACCTATGAACAATACATCTTGGTTTATCTTATACATAGCCCTATGCTAACGTACAAGATAGCAGCTATGTTTAAGTGTACCTATGAACAATACATCTTGGTTTATCTTATACATAGCCCTATGCTAACGTACAAGATAGCAGCTATGTTTAAGTGTACCTATGAACAATACATCTTGGTTTATCTTATACATAGCCCTATGCTAACGTACAAGATAGCAGCTATGTTTAAGGCCTCATTTGATGGTGCCTTTCTTTAACTACCATAAAAGTGACATCATAACAGACTTTATGGACCTTGGCATGATAAAGTGTTGAAAAACCAGGAACAGGTCAAAGTTGATATTCTATAGATTACTGTAATGTCCCATAATGCACCCTGATCTCTTCAGAAATTTTACTACCATTATTAAACTACCGTAGTATACTGTAGTAGCATAGTGGTTGAACATCATTATTATACTACCGTAGTATACTGTAGTAGCATAGTGGTTGAAAATCATTATTATACTACCGTAGTATACTGTAGTAGCATAGTGGTTGAAAATCGTTATTATACTACCGTAGTATACTGTAGTAGTATAGGGGTTGAAAATCATTATTATAATACCGTAGTATACTGTAGTAGCATAGGGGTTGAAAAGCATTATTATACTACCGTAGTATTCTGTAGTAGCATAGTGGTTGAAAATCATTATTATACTACCGTAGTATACTGTAGTAGCATAGGGGTTGAAAATCATTATTATATTACCCTAGTATACTGTAGTAGCACAGTGGTTGAAAATCATTATTATACTACCGTAGTATTCTGTAGTAGCATAGTGGTTGAAAATCGTTATTATACTACCGTAGTATACTGTAGTAGCATAAGGGTTGAAAATCATTATTATACTACCGTAGTATACTGTAGTAGTATAGGGGTTGAAAATCATTATACTACCGTAGTATACTGTAGTAGCATAGTGGTTGAAAATCGTTATTATACTACCGTAGTATACTGTAGTAGTATAGGGGTTGAAAATCATTATTATAATACCGTAGTATACTGTAGTAGCATAGGGGTTAAAAGCATTATTATACTACCGTAGTATACTGTAGTAGCATAGTGGTTGAAAATCATTATTATACTACCGTAGTATACTGTAGTAGCATAGGGGTTGAAAATCATTATTATATTACCCTAGTATACTGTAGTAGCACAGTGGTTGAAAATCATTATTATACTACCGTAGTATTCTGTAGTAGCATAGTGGTTGAAAATCGTTAATATACTACCGTAGTATACTGTAGTAGCATAAGGGTTGAAAATCATTATTATACTACCGTAGTATACTGTAGTAGTATAGGGGTTGAAAATCATTATACTACCGTAGTATACTGTAGTAGCATAGTGGTTGAAAATCGTTATTATACTACCGTAGTATACTGTAGTAGTATAGGGGTTGAAAATCATTATTATAATACCGTAGTATACTGTAGTAGCATAGGGGTTGAAAAGCATTATTATACTACCGTAGTATACTGTAGTAGCATAGTGGTTGAAAATCATTATTATACTACCGTAGTATACTGTAGTAGCATAGGGGTTGAAAATCATTATTATATTACCCTAGTATACTGTAGTAGCACAGTGGTTGAAAATCGTTATTATACTACCGTAGTATACTGTATTAGCACAGTGGTTAAAAATCATTATTATACTACCGTAGCATACTGTAGTAGCATAGTGGTTAAACATCATTGTTATAATACCGTAGTATACTGTAGTAGCACAGTGGTTAAAAATCATTATTATACAACCGTAGTATAATGTAGTAGCATAGTGGTTGAAAATCATTATAATACTACCGTAGTATACTGTAGTAGCATAGTGGTTGAAAATCATTATTATACTACCGTAGTATACTGTAGTAGCATAGTGGTTGAAAATCATTATTATACTACCGTAGTATACTGTAGTAGCATAGTGGTTGAAAATCATTATTATACTACCGTATTATACTGTAGTAGCACAGTGGTTAAATATCATTATTATACTACCGTAGTATACTGTAGTAGCATAGTGGTTAAAAATCATTATTATACCACTGTAGTATACTGTAGTAGCATAGTGGTTAAAAATCATTATTATACCACCGTAGTATACTGTAGTAGCATAGTGGTTAAAAATCATTATTATACCACCGTAGTATACTGTAGTAGCATAGTGGTTGAAAATCGTTATTATATTACCGTAGTATACTTTAGTAGCACAGTGGTTGAAAATCGTTATTATACCACCGTAGTATACTGTAGTAGCATAGTGGTTGAAAATCATTATTATACTACCGTAGTATACTGTAGTAGCATAGGGTTGAAAAACATTATTATGCTACCGTAGTATACTGTAGTAGCATAAGGGTTGAAAATCCTTATTATACTACCATAGTATACTGTAGTAGCATAGTGGTTGAAAATCATTATTAAACTACCGTAGTATACTGTAGTAGCATAGTGGTTGAAAATCATTATTATACCACCGTAGTATACTGTAGTAGTATAGGGGTTGAAAATCATTATTATACTACCGTAGCATACTGTAGTAGCATATGGGTTGAAAATCATTATACTACCGTAGTATACTGTAGTAGCATAGTGGTTGAAAATCATTATTATACTACCGTAGTATACTGTAGTAGCATATGGGTTGAAAATCATTATTATATTACCGTAGTATACTGTAGTAGCATAGGGGTTGAAAAGCATTATTATACTACCGTAGTATACTGTAGTAGCATAGTGGTTGAAAATCATTATTATACTACCGTAGTATACTGTAGTAGCATAAGGGTTGAAAATCATTATTATACTACCGTAGTATACTGTAGTAGCATAGGGTTGAAAATCATTATTATATTACCCTAGTATACTGTAGTAGCACAGTGGTTGAAAATCGTTATTATACTACCGTAGTATACTGTATTAGCACAGTGGTTAAAAATCATTATTATACTACCGTAGCATACTGTAGTAGCATAGTGGTTAAACATCATTATTATAATACCGTAGTATACTGTAGTAGCACAGTGGTTAAAAATCATTATTATACAACCGTAGTATAATGTAGTAGCATAGTGGTTGAAAATCATTATTATACTACCGTAGTATACTGTAGTAGCATAGTGGTTGAAAATCATTATTATACTACCGTAGTATACTGTAGTAGCAAAGTGGTTGAAAATCATTATTATACTACCGTAGTATACTGTACTAGCATAGTGGTTGAAAATCATTATTATACTACCGTATTATACTGTAGTAGCACAGTGGTTAAATATCATTATTATACTACCGTAGTATACTGTAGTAGCATAGTGGTTAAAAATCATTATTATACCACCGTAGTATACTGTAGTAGCATAGTGGTTAAAAATCATTATTATACCACCGTAGTATACTGTAGTAGCATAGTGGTTAAAAATCATTATTATACCACCGTAGTATACTGTAGTAGCATAGTGGTTGAAAATCATTATTATATTACCGTAGTATACTGTAGTAGCACAGTGGTTGAAAATCGTTATTATACCACCGTAGTATACTGTAGTAGCATAGTGGTTGAAAATCATTATTATACTACCGTAGTATACTGTAGTAGCATAGTGGTTGAAAAACATTATTATGCTACCGTAGTATACTGTAGTAGCATAAGGGTTGAAAATCCTTATTATACTACCGTAGTATACTGTAGTAGCATAGTGGTTGATTAAACTACCGTAGGATACTGTAGTAGCATAGTGGTTGAAAATCATTATTATACCACCGTAGTATACTAGTAGTAGCATACTGTAGTAGCATATGGTTGAAAATCATTATTATACTACCATAGTATAATAGCATAGTGGTTGAAAAACATTATTATGCTACCAGTAGTATACTGTAGTAGCATAGTGGTTGAAAATCATTATTATACTACCATAGTATACTGTAGTAGCATAGTGGTTGAAAATCATTATTATACTACCGTAGTATACTGTAGTAGCATAGTGGTTGAAAATCATATGGGTTGAAAATCATTATACTACCGTAGTATACTGTAGTAGCATAAGGGTTGAAAATTATTATACTACCGTAGTATACTGTAGTAGCATAGTGGGTTGAAAATACTGTAGTAGTATAGGGGTTGAAAATCATTATTATACTACCGTAGTATACTGTATTAGCACAGTGGTTAAAAATCATTATTATACTACCGTAGCATACTGTAGTAGCATAGTGGTTAAACATCATTATTATACTACCGTAGTATACTGTAGTAGCACAGCGTAGTATATAGTGGTTGAAAAGTTATTATACTACCGTAGTATACTGTAGGCATAGTGAAAATCATTATTATACTACCTGTAGTATACTGTAGCATAGAAAATCATTATTATATTATAGTATACTGTAGTTGAAAATCATTATTAGGGTTGAAAATCATTATTATACTACCGTAGTATACTGTAGTACATAGGGGTTGAAAATCATTATTATATTACCCTAGTATACTGTAGTAGCATAGTGGTTGAAAATCAGTGGTTGAAAATCATTATTATACTACCGTAGTATACTGTTGAAAATGTAGTATTATACATAGCACAGTGGGTTGAAAATAGCATTATTATACTACCGTAGCATACTGTAGTAGCATATGGTTTGTATACTGTAGTAGCATAAGGGTTGAAAATCATTACTTATAGCATAAGGGTTGAAAATCATTATTGTACTACCGTAGTATACTGTAGTAGCATAAGGGTTGAAAATCATTATTATACTGTAGTATAGCATAGCATAGTGGTTGAAAATCATTATTATACCACCGTAGTATACTGTAGTAGCATAGTGGTTAAAAATCATTATAATACTACGTAGTATACTGTAGTAGCATAGTGGTTGAAAATCACTTATTATACTACCGTAGTATACTGTAGTAGCATATGGGTTGAAAATCATTATTATACTACCGTAGTATACTGTAGTACTGTAGTAGCATAAGGGTTGAAAATCCTTATTATAAAATCTGTAGTAGCATAGTGGTTGAAAATCATTATACTACCATAGTGGTTGAAAATCATTATTATACTGTAGTATACTGTAGTAGTGGTTGAAAAAAAATCATGTATTATGAAAACTACGTAGTATACTGTAGTAGCATAGGGTTGAAAATCATTATTATACTACGTGTATACTGTAGAGCATAGTGGTTGAAAATCATTATTATACTACCGTAGTATACTAGTAGCATAAGGGTTGCATATACTGTAGGTTGATTGAAAATCATTATTATACTACCGTAGTATACTGTAGAGCATAGTGGTTGAAAATCATTATTATACTGTAGTAGCATAGCAGGGTTGAAAATCATTATTATACTACCGTAGAGCATAGTATGAAAACATTATTATAGTAGCATAGCATGGATTGAAAATGATTATAATAGTATACTGTAGTAGCATAGTGGTTGAAAATCATTATTATACTACCATAGTATACTGTAGTAGCATAGTGGTTGAAAATCATTATTATACTACCGTAGTATACTGTAGTATACTGTAGTAGCGTAGTATACTGTAGTAGCACAGTGGTTATCATAACGTAAACGGACGATTTAGGGAAACCAGGACAGCGGGTGAGCGGCTGTCTGAGACTGTGGTTTTGAGACTCACTGAGCCATTCACCGGTAAAGGAAGAACTTTTACATCACTTTCCCTGGCAGAAATGAACACTGTGTGCAATGCAACCGTTTTGTTTCCGTATCCTGCTCACACAAACCCCTGAAACTGGGTGCCGACTGTGGACCGGAAGAATAAATAGAAGACGATTTGTTTATCGCACGGGTTACAGCAGAATAGCCGACCGTGGCCAATACAAATTGTTCAAAAATACGTGTTTCGTTGTATACATTGCTTACTAACTGGACTGTAATAACTGTAATACATGTTACAAATAAAAATTATCGAATTATACACTGCAATGTTTTTATTTCAAGAGTCTGTGTGGTAATATGTCTATATACAGCCAATCATGCTTTAGTGGTGGTTAAGATGGTTTAACCACAACAGAGTATTATCACACTTTAATAAACTACTAACTGTAATCGGATGCCAGCTAGCCAGTTATTGTCCAGCATTAATCACAACAGAGTATTATCACACTTTAATAAACTACTAACTGTAATCAGATGCCAGCTTGCCAGTTATTGTCCAGCATTAATCACAACAGAGTATTATCACACTTTAATAAACTACTAACTGTAATCAGATGCCAGCTAGCCAGTTATGGTCCAGCATTAATCACAACAGAGTATTATCACACTTTAATAAACTACTAAATGTAATCAGATGCCAGCTAGCCAGTTATGGTCCAGCATTAATCACAACAGAGTATTATCACACTTTAATAAACTACTAACTGTAATCAGATGCCAGCTAGCCAGTTATGGTCCAGCATTAATCACAACAGAGTATTATCACACTTTAATAAACTACTAACTGTAATCAGATGCCAGCTAGCCAGTTATTGTCCAGCATTAATCACAACAGAGTATTATCACACTTTAATAAACGACTAACTGTAATCGGATGCCAGCTAGCCAGTTATGGTCCAGCATTAATCACAACAGAGTGTTATCACACTTTAATAAACTACTAACTGTAATCGGATGCCAGCTAGCCAGTTATTGTCCAGCATTAATCACAACAGAGTATTATCACACTTTAATAAACTACTAACTGTAATCAGATGCCAGCTAGCCAGTTATGGTCCAGCATTAATCACAACAGAGTGTTATCACACTTTAATAAACTACTAACTGTAATCTGATCCAGTCTCAGTATAATATGGTATTGTGAGTTTTCGGTGAAGTCTCACCTCTATTAAACATCAGCACACACACACAAAACAAGTAAACATACCTGTAAGAAACAGTCCCCAATCTGGGTGTGTTCTGGGATGGACACATTATACAGCTGCTGCTTGAACACAGGCTTGTTGTCATTGATGTCATTAACCCTTATGATGACCGTGGCTGTGGAGGTCAGGGCTGGAGTCCCGTGATCCACAGAAACCACCAGGAAGTGCATCTCGGTTTCCCTCTCATAGTCCAACCTGGCTGCCGTGGTGATAAGGCCTGTTCCTGGGTCAATGTGGACTAAGTGGTTTGATGGGAAGATGGAATAGAGGATGGCTGCATTGACTCCACTGTCCAAATCGCTGGCCTGCACACTGAGAAGAGAACTTCCCTGGGGTATATCCTCAGATACTGTCACTGTGTACTCTTCCTGGTCAAACACAGGTCTGCAGTCATTGGTGTCTATGAGCTTTACCAACAACGTAGTCTGGCTTGTCAGTGGAGGACTACCGAAGTCCGAAGCCACCAGGATAACCTCATGAAACTCTTCTTTCTCCCTGTCTAGCTTGCTGTCTACACACAAAGCGTACAGGAAGTCATCGATTTGTTTCAGGGTGAACTTCCCATCGCCCCCTTCAAGGGTGACCCTTATTCTCCCGGCCTCTCCCAGGTCGCTGTCAGAAACAGAAATCCTTGCTACATACTCCCCGATTTCGGCCCTTTCAGACACCTCTGGCTCCCCTGTCTCACTGAGAAACATCACGTCGATATTGGGTCTGTTGTCATTGATGTCCAACACTCTAACGGTCACATAGGTGCTGCTATACTCAGGCTGGGCACCGCTATCTCTCGCACGGACTATCAACTCGTAAAATGCCTGGGTCTCGTAGTCTAGGGTTTTGTTAACTTGAATAATACCGGAGGTCTTGTTGATGATGAAGAATTCATTCTGGTCATTCTGGCGTCTTATAATCTCGTAGGTGACAAGCCCATTATCTCCTAGGTCCAGATCTGTAGCGTGGACCTGGCACACAGAAGACATGACCAGAGCATCTTCCCACACTAAAGCCTGGTATTCAGTCTGATTAAACACAGGTGGATTGTCATTTTCATCTGATACGTTGATCTTAACCTGAAGCCTACCTGTTTCAGGTGGGATACCCCCGTCAAATGCCTCAATAGTCAGGGAATAACAGTCCCTTTCTTCTCTGTCTAATCTTTTGGTAAGGATGAGGTCCAGATTCCATATATTTCGACCCCCATTACGATACTCTACCTTAAAAAGTTCAGCCATGTCACTTTGAATGATGCGATAACCCTGAGTTCCAAGCTGACCTTCATCCTCATCCACAGCCGCCTCAAGTTCATAGCGAGTTCCTGGAGGACTTAATTCTGACACAGTCAACTCCACCTTATCAGCAGAGAATACAGGGACGTGGTCATTCACATCTATAACCACTATTTGTATCTTAATCACTTCACCAGTGAGAGTGGCCGCCACAAATTCATACTGGTCTCTCCTCTCTCTGTCCAGAACCACAGCTGTGGAAATTATTCCAGTGTCTGCATTTATTTCCAAGTCTTTAAAAACATAGGAATCTTTGCTTTCAGATATGAAGAATCCTCTGTTTGGAGTGTGAACCCCGGTTCGTATGTCCCCCACAATAGTCCCAGCAGGCAGGCCCTCTTCAATAGAGAGACTAAGGTTGTACACATGTTGTGCGTATGACTTCTGACACAATAAACACACAGCGAGCAGGTGACAGAAAAGTGCAGCATGTCGCCGGATATTAAATGCCTTCAACATTTTATATCCAGAATTGTAATTGACATACTTCCATGTGAAATGACTCTTTCAGTTCTTGAAGATACTCACGTCTCCAACCAATATTCCAAATGAAGGCAGGTAAAAGAGAGACCCATTCTGCAATACGAGAATAACCTCATTAATATGTAAAACATGGGTCCATATAAAGGCAAGCAATAAGAGAATAACCTCATTAATATGTAAAACATGGGTCTATATAAAGGCAAGCAATAAGAGAATAAACTCATTAATATGTAAAACATGGGTCCATATAAAGGCAAGCAATAAGAGAATAACCTCATTATGTAAAACATGGGTCTATATAAAGGCAAGCAATAAGAGAATAACCTCATTAATATGTAAAACATGGGTCCATATAAAGGCAAGCAATAAGAGAATAACCTCATTAATATGTAAAACATGGGTCTATATAAAGGCAAGCAATAAGAGAATAACCTCATTAATATGTAAAACATGGGTCCATATAAAGGCAAGCAATAAGAGAATAACCTCATTAATATGTAAAACATGGGTCCATATAAAGGCAAGCAAAAAGAGAATAACCTCATTAATATGTAAAACATTGGTCCATATAAAGGCAAGCAATAAGAGAATAACCTCATTAATATGTAAAACATGGGTCCATATAAAGGCAAGCAATAAGAGAATAACCTCATTAATATGTAAAACATGGGTCCATATAAAGGCAAGCAATAAGAGAATAAACTCATTATGTAAAACATGGGTCCATATAAAGGCAAGCAATAAGAGAATAACCTCATTATGTAAAACATGGGTCCATATAAAGGCAAGCAATAAGAGAATAACCTCATTAATATGTAAAACATGGGTCTATATAAAGGCAAGCAATAAGAGAATAACCTCATTAATATGTAAAACATGGGTCCATATAAAGGCAAGCAATAAGAGAATAACCTCATTAATATGTAAAACATGGGTCCATATAAAGGCAAGCAATAAGAGAATAACCTCATTAATATGTAAAACATTGGTCCATATAAAGGCAAGCAATAAGAGAATAACCTCATTAATATGTAAAACATGGGTCCATATAAAGGCAAGCAATAAGAGAATAACCTCATAAATATGTAAAACATGGGTCCATATAAAGGCAAGCAATAAGAGAATAACCTCATTAATATGTAAAACATGGGTCCATATATAAAGGCAAGCAATAAGAGAATAAAGTCATTAATATCTAAAACATGGGTCCATATAAAGGCAAGCAATAAGAGAATAAACTCATTAATATGTAAAACATGGGTCCATATAAAGGCAAGCAATAAGAGAATAACCTCATTAATATGTAAAACATTGGTCTATATAAAGGCAAGCAATAAGAGAATAACCTCATTATGTAAAACATGGGTCCATATAAAGGCAAGCAATAAGAGAATAACCTCATTAATATGTAAAACATGGGTCTATATAAAGGCAAGCAATAAGAGAATAACCTCATTAATATGTAAAACATGGGTCCATATAAAGGCAAGCAATAAGAGAATAACCTCATTAATATGTAAAACATGGGTCCATATAAAGGCAAGCAATAAGAGAATAACCTCATTAATATGTAAAACATGGGTCCATATAAAGGCAAGCAATAAGAGAATAAACTCATTAATATGTAAAACATGGGTCCATATAAAGGCAAGCAATAAGAGAATAACCTCATTAATATGTAAAACATTGGTCTATATAAAGGCAAGCAATAAGAGAATAACCTCATTATGTAAAACATGGGTCCATATAAAGGCAAGCAATAAGAGAATAACCTCATTAATATGTAAAACATGGGTCTATATAAAGGCAAGCAATAAGAGAATAACCTCATTAATATGTAAAATATGGGTCCATATAAAGGCAAGCAATAAGAGAATAATCTCATTAATATGTAAAACATGGGTCCATATAAAGGCAAGCAATAAGAGAATAACCTCATTAATATGTAAAACATGGGTCTATATAAAGGCAAGCAATAAGAGAATAACCTCATTAATATGTAAAATATGGGTCCATATAAAGGCAAGCAATAAGAGAATAAACTCATTAATATGTAAAACATGGGTCCATATAAAGGCAAGCAATAAGAGAATAACCTCATTAATATGTAAAACATGGGTCCATATAAAGGCAAGCAATAAGAGAATAACCTCATTAATATGTAAAACATGGGTCCATATAAAGGCAAGCAAAAAGAGAATAACCTCATTAATATGTAAAACATGGGTCCATATAAAGGCAAGCAATAAGAGAATAACCTCATTAATATGTAAAACATTGGTCTATATAAAGGCAAGCAATAAGAGAATAACCTCATTATGTAAAACATGGGTCCATATAAAGGCAAGCAATAAGAGAATAACCTCATTAATATGTAAAACATGGGTCTATATAAAGGCAAGCAATAAGAGAATAACCTCATTAATATGTAAAATATGGGTCCATATAAAGGCAAGCAATAAGAGAATAAACTCATTAATATGTAAAACATGGGTCCATATAAAGGCAAGCAATAAGAGAATAAACTCATTAATATGTAAAACATGGGTCCATATAAAGGCAAGCAATAAGAGAATAACCTCATTATGTAAAACATGGGTCCATATAAAGGCAAGCAATAAGAGAATAACCTCATTAATATGTAAAACATGGGTCCATATAAAGGCAAGCAATAAGAGAATAACCTCATTAATATGTAAAACATTGGTCTATATAAAGGCAAGCAATAAGAGAATAACCTCATTATGTAAAACATGGGTCTATATAAAGGCAAGCAATAAGAGAATAACCTCATTAATATGTAAAACATGGGTCCATATAAAGGCAAGCAATAAGAGAATAACCTCATTAATATGTAAAACATGGGTCTATATAAAGGCAAGCAATAAGAGAATAAACTCATTAATATGTAAAACATGGGTCCATATAAAGGCAAGCAATAACAGAATAACCTCATTAATATGTAAAACATGGGTCCATATAAAGGCAAGCAATAAGAGAATAAACTCATTAATATGTAAAACATGGGTCCATATAAAGGCAAGCAATAAGAGAATAAACTCATTAATATGTAAAACATGGGTCCATATAAAGGCAAGCAATAAGAGAATAACCTCATTAATATGTAAAACATGGGTCCATATAAAGGCAAGCAATAAGAGAATAAATTCATTAATATGTAAAACATGGGTCCATATAAAGGCAAGCAATAAGAGAATAAACTCATTAATATGTAAAACATGGGTCCATATAAAATGATAAAATAAATACCTGTTATAATTCAGAAAAAATCCTTGGGTAGCAGAGACATCTTCACTCAACTCTAATCACTTGTTAGTCTCAATCCCCTGAACGCGCAGCGCGCCCCCTCTGTCATGCCTGTTCCCCTTAACGCGCAGAGCGCACCCGTCGTCATATCAGTTCAACTGAACGCGCCGCGCGCACCCGTCGTCATGCCAGTTCCCCTGAACGCGCAGCGCGCACCCTCTGTCATGTTCGTTCCACTGAGCGCGCAGCGCGCACCTTCTGTCATGCCAGTGAGACCTAACCCTAATTAGGACACGTGAGGGTTGAACTACACATCCATGGGAATTTTACAACTTTATATTGTGTCAATAAACTTAATAATCAACACAAATACACATATTGTTTGTTTATAATTTAGCTGTATTAAATATTGTTTTTAAATAAATATTGTTTACCAGCAGATAAATAAAATATATATAAAGAGAGTATTAACTACCGTCAGTCAAATCTTTTGATGAGTAGTTCTGTTGTCATTGCGGCTCATAACTGTAAAATCATCATTAATAATATCTTATTTCAATTCTGCACTTTTTTTCATAACCTTGATCCTGCTGTTTTCTTACTGCTAATAACGTGGGAGATTAAACATATAATTAAAAGCAATCCGTTGGTAACAGTTCTCTATTTGTTAAGACATGTTGCCCTCTAGTGATCTGTTATATCATGGCACATGGGTTCAGTTAGTAGCACATTCATGTTCAGAGGGTACTGGCTATAGAATTGGGATATTCTAGTGCTTGTGGCTCCACTGTGCAAACGTGTTGTTGTTTCAAAATGTTACTATATTAAATGTTAAAGTTTGTAGTCTTAGAAGGATTACAATTTTAAAATTAATAATTTCTGATGACGTAAATATTGTTTTCACTATTTAGAATGACACAGTGATACCAAAAATAACACTGAGATCCACTTTTGCTCTGGGTCATTAGGAGCATTTTTGATGCAGTCTGTCAAATGCTCCATTTATTAAACATGCAGATGCAGTCTGTCAAATGCTCCATTTAATAGACATGCAGATGCAGTCTGTCAAATGCTCCATTTATTAAACATGCAGATGCAGTCTGGCAAATGCTCCATTTATTAGAAATGCAGATGCAGCCTGTCAATTGCTCCATTTATTAGACATGCAGATGCAGCCTGTCAAATGCTCCATTTAATTGGCATGCAGATGCAGTCTGTCAAATGCTCCAATTAATAGACATGCAGATGCAGCCTGTCAAATGCTCAATTTATTAGACACGCAGATGCAGTCTGTCAAATGCTCCATTTATTAGACACCCTGTCAAATGATCCATTTAAAAGACATATGCAGATGCAGTCTGTCAAACGCTCCATTTAATAAACAGGCAGATGAAGTCTGTCAAATCCTCTATTTAAAAGACATGCAGATGCAGCCTGTCAAATGCTCCATTTATTAAACATGCAGATGCAGTGTGTCAAATGCTCCATTTATTAAACATGCAGATGCAGTCTGTCATATGCTCCATTTAATAGACATGCAGCTGCAGTCTGTCAAATCCTCCATTTAATAGACATGCAGACGCAGCCTGTCAAATGCTCCATTTAATAAACACGCAGATGCAGTGTGTCAAATGCTCCTTTTAATCGACATGCAGATGCAGCCTGTCAAATGCTCCATTTATTAAACATGCAGATGCAGTCTGGCAAATGCTCCATTTAATAAACATGCAGATGCAGTCTGTCAAATGCTCCATTTATTAGACATGCAGATGCAGTCTGTCAAATGCTCCATTAAATAGACATGCAGATACAGTCTGTCAAATGCTCCATTTATTAGACATGCAGATGCAGCCTGTCAAATGCTCCATTTATTAAACATGCAGATGCAGTCCGTCAAATGCTCCATTTAATTGGCATGCAGATGCAGTCTGTCAAATGCTCCAATTAATAGACATGCAGATGCAGCCTGTCAAATGCTCAATTTATTAGACACGCAGATGCAGTCTGTCAAATGCTCCATTTATTAGACACCCTGTCAAATGATCCATTTAAAAGACATATGCAGATGCAGTCTGTCAAACGCTCCATTTAATAAACAGGCAGATGCAGTCTGTCAAATGCTCCATTTATTAAACATGCAGATGCAGCCTGTCAAATGCTGCATTTAATAGACATGCAGATGCAGTCTGTCAAATGCTCCATTTAATTGACATGCAGATGCAGTCTGTCAAATGCTCCAATTAATAGACATGCAGATGCAGCCTGTCAAATGCTCAATTTATTAGACATGCAGATGCAGTCTGTCAAATGCTCCATTTATTAGACACCCTGTCAAATGATCCATTTAAAAGACATGCAGATGCAGTCTGTCAAACGCTCCATTTAATAAACAGGCAGATGCGGTCTGTCAAAATGCTCCATTTAATAAACATGCAGATGCAGTCTGTCAAATGCTGCATTTAATAGACATGCAGATGCAGTCTGTCAAATGCTCCATTTAATTGACATGCAGATGCAGTCTGTCAAATGCTCCAATTAATAGACATGCAGATGCAGCCTGTCAAATGCTCAATTTATTAGACACGCAGATGCAGTCTGTCAAATGCTCCATTTATTAGACACCCTGTCAAATGATCCATTTAAAAGACATGCAGATGCAGTCTGTCAAACGCTCCATTTAATAAACAGGCAGATGCGGTCTGTCAAAATGCTCCATTTAATAAACATGCAGATGCAGTCTGTCAAATGCTCCTTTTAATCGACATGCAGATGCAGCCTGTCAAATGCTCCATTTATTAAACATGCAGATGCAGTCTGGCAAATGCTCCATTTAATAAACATGCAGATGCAGTATGTCAAATGCTCCATTTATTAGACATGCAGATGCAGTCTGTCAAATGCTCCATTTAATTGACATGCGGATGCAGTCTGTAAAATGCTCCATTTAATAGACATGCAGATGAAGTCTGTCAAATCCTCTATTTAAAAGACATGCAGATGCAGCCTGTCAAATGCTCCATTTATTAAACATGCAGATGCAGTGTGTCAAATGCTCCATTTATTAAACATGCAGATGCAGTCTGTCATATGCTCCATTTAATAGACATGCAGCTGCAGTCTGTCAAATCCTCCATTTAATAGACATGCAGACGCAGCCTGTCAAATGCTCCATTTAATAAACACGCAGATGCAGTGTGTCAAATGCTCCTTTTAATCGACATGCAGATGCAGCCTGTCAAATGCTCCATTTATTAAACATGCAGATGCAGTCTGGCAAATGCTCCATTTAATAAACATGCAGATGCAGTCTGTCAAATGCTCCATTTATTAGACATGCAGATGCAGTCTGTCAAATGCTCCATTAAATAGACATGCAGATACAGTCTGTCAAATGCTCCATTTATTAGACATGCAGATGCAGCCTGTCAAATGCTACTTTTAAAAGACATGCAGATGCAGTCTGTCAAACGCTCCATTTAATAAACAGGCAGATGCGGTCTGTCAAAT
>CM055742.1:19666806-19732293 GCA_029465975.1 Dallia pectoralis | reverse complement strand
TGCATGTCAATTAAATGGAGCATTTGACAGACTGCATCTGCATGTCTATTAAAAGTAGCATTTGACAGGCTGCATCTGGATGTCTAATAAATTGAGCATTTGACAGACTGCATCTGCAGGTTTTTTAAATGGAGCATTTGACAGGCTGCATCTGCATGTCTTTAAATGGAGCATTTGACAGACTGCATCTGCATGTTTAATAAATGGAGCATTTGACCGACTGCATATCCGCATGTCAATTAAATGGAGCATTTGACAGACTGCATCTGCATGTCTATTAAAAGTAGCATTTGACAGGCTGCATCTGCATGTCTAATAAATGGAGCATTTGACAGACTGTATCTGCATGTCTATTTAATGGAGCATTTGACAGACTGCATCTGCATGTTTCATAAAAGGAGCATTTGACAGGCTGCATCTGGATGTCTAATAAATGGAGCATTTGACAGACTGTATCTGCGTGTTTAATAAATTGAGCATTTGACAGACTGCATCTGCAGGTTTAATAAATGGAGCATTTGACAGACTGCATCTGCATGTTTAATAAATGGAGCATTTGACAGGGTGTCTAATAAATGGAGCATTTGACAGACTGCATCCGCATGTCTATTAAATGGAGCATTTGACAGACTGCATCTGCATGTCAATTAAATGGAGCATTTGACAGACTGCATCTGCATGTCTATTAAATGGAGCATTTGACAGACTGCATCTGCATGTCAATTAAATGGAGCATTTGACAGACTGCATCTGCAGGTTTTATAAATGGAGCATTTGACAGACTGCATCTGCATGTTTAATAAATGGAGCATTTGACAGGGTGTCTAATAAATGGAGCATTTAACAGACTGCATCTACATGTCTATTAAAAGTAGCATTTGACAGGCTGCATCTGCATGTCTAATAAATTGAGCATTTGACAGACTGTATCTGCATGTCTATTTAATGGAGCATTTGACAGACTGCATCTGCATGTCTAATAAATCGAGCATTTGACAGGCTGCATCTGCATGTTTAATAAATGGAGCATTTGACAGGCTGCATCTGCATGTCGATTAAAAGGAGCATTTGACAGACTGCATCTGCATGTTTATTAAATGGAGCATTTGACATCTGCCTGTTTATTAAATGGAGCATTTGACAGACTGCATCTGCATGTTTAATAAGTGGAGCATTTGACACACTGCATCTGCGTGTTTAATAAGTTGAGCATTTGACAGGCTGCATCTGCATGTCTAATAAATGGAGCATTTGACAGACTGCATCTGCATGTCAATTAAATGGAGCATTTGACAGACTGCATCTGCATGTCTATTAAAAGTAGCATTTGACAGGCTGCATCTGGATGTCTAATAAATTGAGCATTTGACAGACTGCATCTGCATGTTTTTTAAATGGAGCATTTGACAGGCTGCATCTGCATGTCTATTAAATGGAGCATTTGACAGACTGCATCTGCATGTTTAATAAATGGAGCATTTGACCGACTGCATATCCGCATGTCAATTAAATGGAGCATTTGACAGACTGCATCTGCATGTCTATTAAAAGTAGCATTTGACAGGCTGCATCTGCATGTCTAATAAATGGAGCATTTGACAGACTGTATCTGCATGTCTATTTAATGGAGCATTTGACAGACTGCATCTGCATGTTTCATAAAAGGAGCATTTAACAGGCTGCATCTGCATGTCTATTAAATGGAGCATTTGACAGACTGCATCTGCATGTCAATTAAATGGAGCATTTGACAGACTGCATCTGCATGTCTATTAAAAGTAGCATTTGACAGGCTGCATCTGCATGTCTAATAAATGGAGCATTTGACAGACTGTATCTGCATGTCTATTTCATGGAGCATTTGACAGACTGCATATGCATGTCTAATAAATGGAGCATTTGACAGACTGCATCTGCATGTTTATTAAATGGAGCATTTGCCAGACTGCATCTGCATGTTTAATAAATGAAGCATTTGACAGGCTGCATCTGCATGTCGATTAAAAGGAGCATTTGACAGACTGCATCTGCATGTTTATTAAATGGAGCATTTGACAGGCTGCATCTGCATTTCTTTTAAATGGAGGATTTGACAGACTGCATCTGCATGTCTAATAAATGGAGCATTTGCCAGACTGCATCTGCGTGTTTAATAAATTGAGCATTTGACAGGGTGTCTAATAAATGGAGCATTTGACAGACTGTATCTGCATGTCTATTTAATGGAGCATTTGACAGACTGCATCTGCATGTCTAATAAATCGAGCATTTGACAGGCTGCATCTGCATGTTTAATAAATGGAGCATTTGACAGGCTGCATCTGCATGTCGATTAAATGGAGCATTTGACAGACTGCATCTGCATGTTTATTAAATGGAGCATTTGACAGACTGCATCTGCCTGTCTTATTAAATGGAGCATTTGACAGACTGCATCTGCATGTTTAATAAGTGGAGCATTTGACACACTGCATCTGCGTGTTTTAATAGCATTTGTTGCAGCATTTGACAGACTGCATCTGCATGTTTAAATAAAAGACTGCAGCATTTGACAGGCTGCATCTGAATGTCTAATAAATGGAGCATTTGACAGACTGTATCTGCGTGTTTAATAAATTGAGCATTTGACAGACTGCATCTCCAGGTTTATTAAATGGAGCATTTGACAGGCTGCATCTGCATGTCTATTAAATGGAGCATTTGACAGACTGCATCTGCCTGTTTATTAAATGGAGCATTTGACAGACTGCATCTGCATGTTTAATAAGTGGAGCATTTGACACACTGCATCTGCGTGTTTAATAAGTTGAGCATTTGACAGACTGCATCTGCATGTTTATTAAATGGAGCATTTGACAGGCTGCATCTGCATGTCTATTAAATGGATCATTTGACAGACTGCATCTGCATGTCAATTAAATGGAGCATTTGACAGACTGCATCTGCATGTCTATTAAAAGTAGCATTTGACAGGCTGCATCTGGATGTCTAATAAATGGAGCATTTGACAGACTGTATCTGCGTGTTTAATAAATAGAGCATTTGACAGACTGCATCTGCAGGTTTAATAAATGGAGCATTTGACAGACTGCATCTGCATGTTTAATAAATGGAGCATTTGACAGGGTGTCTATTAAATGGAGCATTTGACAGACTGCATCTGCGTGTCTAATAAATGGAGCATTTGACAGACTGCATCTGCGTGTTAATAAATTGAGCATTTGACAGACTGTATCTGCATGTTTATTAAATGGAGCATTTGGCAGACTGCATCTGCATGTTTATTAAATGGAGCATTTGACAGACTGCATCTGCATGTTTATTAAATGGAGCATTTGACAGACTGCATCTGCATGTTTAATAAATGGAGCATTTGACAGGCTGCATCTGCATGTCTAATAAATGGAGCATTTGACAGACTGTATCTGCATGTCTATTTAATGGAGCATTTGACAGACTGCATCTGCATGTCTAATAAATGGAGCATTTGACAGACTGCATCTGCATGTTTATTAAATGGAGCAATTTGACAGGCTGCATCTGCATGTCTAATAAATGGAGCATTTGACAGACTGCATCTGCATGTTTATTAAATCGTTTGACATGGAGCATTTGACAGGCTGCATCTGCATGTCTAATAAATGGAGCATTTGACAGACTGCATCTGCATGTTTATTAAATGGAGCATTTGACAGACTGCATCTGCATGTTTAATAAATGGAGCATTTGACAGGCTGCATCTGCATGTCGATTAAAAGGAGCATTTGACAGACTGCATCTGCATGTTTATTAAATGGAGCATTTGACAGGCTGCATCTGCATGTCTTTTAAATGGAGGATTTGACAGACTGCATCTGCATGTCTAATAAATGGAGCATTTGACAGACTGCATCTGCATGTCTAATAAATGGAGCAATTGACAGGCTGCATCTGAATGTTTAATAAATGGAGCATTTGACAGACTGCATCTGCATGTTTAATAAATGGAGCATTTGACAGGCTGCATCTGCATGTCTATTAAATGGAGCATTTGACAGACTGCATCTGCATGTTTAATAAGTGGAGCATTTGACACACTGCATCTGCGTGTTTAATAAATTGAGCATTTGACAGGGTGTCTAATAAATGGAGCATTTGACAGACTGCATCTGCATGTCTAATAAATGGAGCATTTGACAGACTGCATCTGCATGTCTTTAAAAGTAAATGCATCTGGATGCAATAAATGAACTTTGACAGACTCCATCTGCATGTTTATTAAATGGAGCATTTGACAGGCTGCATATGCATGTCTATCAAATGGAGCATTTGACAGACTGCATCTTAGTGTTTACTAAATTGAGCATTTGACAGACTGCATCTGCATGTTTAATAAGTGGAGCATTTGACACACTGCATCTGCGTGTTTAATAAATTGAGCATTTGACAGGGTGTCTAATAAATGGAGCATTTGACAGACTGTATCTGCATGTCTATTAAATGGAGCATTTGACAGACTGCATCTGCATGTCTAATAAATGGAGCATTTGACAGGCTGCATCTGCATGTTTAATAAATGGAGCATTTGACAGGCTGCATCTGCATGTCGATTAAAAGGAGCATTTGACAGACTGCATCTGCATGTTTATTAAATGGAGCATTTGACAGACTGCATCTGCATGTCTTTTTAAATGTAGCATTTGACATGCATCTGCATGTCTAATAAATGGAGCATTTGACAGACTGTATCTGCATTTGACAGCACTGCATGTCTAATAAATGGAGCATTTGACTGCATCTGCTATGTCTGCAATAAGTTGAGCATTTGAAATGGAGCATTTGACAGGCATTTGAAATGGAGCATTTGACAGACTGCATCTGCATGTCAATTAAATGGAGCATTTGACAGACTGCATCTGCATGTCTATTAAAAGTAGCATTTGACAGGCTGCAGAATGTCTAATCAATGGGGCATTTGACAGAATCCTTATCTCGTGTTTAATAAATTGAGCATTTGACAGACTGCATCTCCAGGTTTATTAAATGTAGCATTTGACAGGCTGCATCTGCATGTCTATTAAATGGAGCATTTGACAGACTGCATCTGCCTGTTTATTAAATGGAGCATTTGACAGACTGCATCTGCATGTTTAATAAGTGGAGCATTTGACACACTGCATCTGCGTGTTTAATAAGTTGAGCATTTGACAGACTGCATCTGCATGTTTATTAAATGGAGCATTTGACAGGCTGCATCTGCATGTCTATTAAATGGATCATTTGACAGATCAGCATCTGCATGTCAATTAAATGGAGCATTTGACAGACTGCATCTGCATGTCTATTAAAAGTAGCATTTGACAGGCTGCATCTGGATGTCTAATAAATGGAGCATTTGACAGACTGTATCTGCGTGTTTAATAAATAGAGCATTTGACAGACTGCATCTGCAGGTTTAATAAATGGAGCATTTGACAGGGTGTCTATTAAATGGAGCATTTGACAGACTGCATCTGCGTGTCTAATAAATGGAGCATTTGACAGACTGCATCTGCGTGTTAAAATTGAGCATTTGACAGACTGCATCTGCATGTTTAATAAGTGGAGCATTTGACACACTGCATCTGCGTGTTTAATAAATTGAGCATTTGACAGACTGTATCTGCATGTTTATTAAATGGAGCATTTGGCAGGCTGCATCTGCATGTCTATTAAATGGAGCATTTGACAGACTGCATCTGCATGTTTATTAAATGGAGCATTTGCCAGACTGCATCTGCATGTTTAATAAATGGAGCATTTGACAGGCTGCATCTGCATGTCGATTTAAAGGAGCATTTGACAGACTGCATCTGCATGTTTATTAAATGGAGCATTTGACAGACTGCATCTGCATGTCTTTTAAAAGTAGCATTTGACAGGCTGCATCTGCATGTCTAATAAATGGAGCATTTGACAGACTGTATCTGCATGTTGGAGCATTTGACAGACTGCATCTGCATGTCTAATAAATGGAGCATTTGACAGACTGCATCTGCATGTCTTAATAAATGGAGCATTTGACAGGCTGCATCTGCATGTTTGACAGACTGCATCTGCATGTCTTTTGGAGCATTTGACAGACTGCATCTGCATGTCTAATAAATGGAGCATTTGACCAGACTGCATCTGCATGTCTAATAAATGCATCTGCAATTGGACAGGCTGCATCTGCATGTTTAATAAATGGAGCATTTGACAGACTGCATCTGCATGTTTATTAAATGGAGCATTTGACAGGCACTGCATCTGCGTGTTTAATAAATTGAGCATTTGACATGTCTAATAAATGGAGCATTTGACAGACTGCATCTGCATGTCTTTGATTATCTGCATGTCTATTAAATGGAGCATTTGACAGACTGCATCTGCATGTCAATAAATGGAGTCTATTTGACAGACTGCATCTGCATGTCTATTAAATTTGACAGACTGCATATGCATGTCTAATAAATGGAGCATTTGACAGCTGTATCTGCATGTCTATTAAATGGAGCATTTGGACAGACTGCATCTGCATGTTTAATAAATGGAGCATTTGACAGGCTGCATCTGCATGTCGATTAAATGGAGCATTTGACAGACTGCATCTGCATGTTTATTAAATGCAGCATTTGACAGGCTGCATCTGCATGTCTATTAAATGGAGCATTTGACAGAATGCATCTGCATGTCTAATAAATGGAGCATTTGCCAGACTGCATCTGCATGTCTAATAAATGGAGCAATTGACAGGTTGCATCTGCAATGTTTAATAAATGGAGCATTTGACAGACTGCATCTGCATGTTTATTAAATGGAGCATTTGACAGGCTGCATCTGCATGTCTAATAAATGGAGGATTTGACAGACTGCATCTGCAGGTCTTTTAAAATGGAGCATTTGAAAGACACATCTGAGTGTTTATAAATGGAGCATTTGGAGACTGCATCTGCATGTTTAATAAATGGAGCATTTGACAGACAGCATCTGCGTGTTTAATAAATGGAGCATTTGACAGACTGCATCTGCATGTTTATTAAATGGAGCATTTGACAGGCTGCATCTGCATGTCTTTAAATGGAGGATTTGACAGACTGCATCTGCATGTCGAATAAATGGAGCATTTGCCAGGCTGCATCTGCATGTTTATTAAATGGAGCATTTGACAGACTGCATCTGCATGTCTATTAAATGGAGCATTTGACAGGCTGCATCTGCATGTCTATTAAAAAGGAGGATTTGACAGACTGCATCTGCATGTCTTTAAATGGAGCATTTGACAGACTGCATCTGCATGTCTATTAAATGGAGCATTTGACAGACTGCATCTGCATGTCTAATAAATGGAGGATTTGACAGACTGCATCTGCATGTCTTTTAAATGGAGCATTTGACAGACTGCATCTGCATGTTTATTAAATGGAGCATTTGCCAGACTGCATCTGCATGTCAATTAAGGCATTTGACAGACTGCATCTGCATGTTTAATAAATGGAGCATTTGACAGACTGCATCTGCATGTTTATTAAATGGAGCATTTGACAGGCTGCATCTGCATGTTTATTAAATGGAGCATTTGACAGGCTGCATCTGCATGTCTTAAATGGAGCATTTGACAGACTGCATCTGCATGTTTATTAAATGGAGCATTTGACAGACTGCATCTGCTATGTTTATTAAATGGAGCATTTGACAGACTGCATCTGCATGTCTATTAAATGCAGCATTGACAGGCTGCATCTGCATGTCTATTAAATGGAATTTGACAGACTGTATCTGCATGTCTAACATTTGAACTGCATCTGCATGTCTAATAAATGGAGCATTTGACAGACTGCATCTGCATGTTTAATAAATGGAGCATTTGACAGACTGCATCTGCATGTTTAATAAATGGAGCATTTGACAGGCTGCATCTGCATGTCTATTAAATGGAGCATTTGACAGACTGCATCTGCATGTCTATTAAATGGAGCATTTGACAGGCTGCAGCATGTCTATTAAATGGAGCATTTGACAGACTGCATCTGCATGTCTAATAAATGGAGCATTTGTCAGGCTGCATCTGCATGTCTAATAAATGGAGCATTTGACAGACTGCATCTGCATGTTTAATAAAATGAAAGCATTTGACATTCCCTGCATCTGCATGCTTTATTAAAAGGGAGATTTGACAGACAATCATCTGCATGTCTGCGTTAAATGGAGCATTTTACAGACTGCATCTGAGTGTTTAATAAATGGAGCATTTGACACTGCATCTGCATGTTTAATAAGTGGCAGCAGACTTTGGACAGACAGCATTTATAAGCTGCATCTGCATTTAATAAATGGAGCATTTGACAGACTGCATCTGAATGGAAGAGCCTGCATCTGCATGTTTAAAATGGAGGATTTACAGGCCGATTGATCGATGCATACTAAATGGGAGCATTTGATGACTCAGCATGTCTTAGCATTTGACAGGCTGCATCCATGTCATTTTGACAGATGTGCATGTCTAGTTTAATGGAAGACAGATGGAACAAATGGAGCATTTGGACAGACTGCATCTGCATGTTTATTAAATGGAGCATTTGCCAGACATGCAGATGCAGTCTGTCAAATGCTCCATTTAATAAACATGCAGATGCAGTCTGTCAAATGCTCCATTTATTAGACATGCAGATGCAGTCTGTCAAATGCTCCATTTAAATAGACATGCAGATGCAGTCTGTCAAATGCTCCATTTATTAGACATGCAGATGCAGTCTGTCAAATGCTCCATTTAATAGACATGCAGATGCAGTCTGTCAAATGCTCCATTTAATAAACATGCAGATGCAGTCTGTCAAATGCTCCATTTAAATCGACATGCAGATGCAGCCTGTCAAATGCTCCATTTATTAAACATGCAGATGCAGTCTGGCAAATGCTCCATTTAATAAACATGCAGATGCAGTCTGTCAAATGCTCCATTTAATAGACATGCAGATGCAGTCTGTCAAATGCTCCATTTAATAGACATGCAGATGCAGTCTGTCAAATGCTCCATTTATTAAACATGCAGATGCAGTCTGTCAAATGCTCCATTTATTAAACATGCAGATGCAGTCTGTCAAATGCTCCATTTATTAAACATGCAGATGCAGTCTGTCAAATGCTCCATTTAATAGACATGCAGATTTGTCAAAATGCTCCATTTATTAAACAGATGCAGATGCAGTCTGTCAAATGCAGTCCTCCATTTATTAGACATGCAGATGCAGATGCAGTCTGTCAAATGCTCCATTTAATAGACACAAATGCTCCATTTAATAAACATAGTCTGTCAAATGCTCCATTTATTAAACATGCAGATGCAGTCTGTCAAATGCTCCATTTATTAAATGCACGCAGATGCAGTCTGTCAAATGCTCCATTTATTAGACATGCAGATGCAGCCTGTCAAATGCTCCATTTAATAGACATGCAGATGCAGTCTGTCAAATGCTCCATTTAATTGACATGCAGATGCAGTCTGTCAAATGATCCATTTAATAGACATGCAGATGCAGCCTGTCAAATGCTCCATTTAATAAACATGCAGATGCAGTCTGTCAAATGCTCAACTTATTAAACATGCAGATGCAGTGTGTCAAATGCTCCATTTATTAAACATGCAGATGCAGTCTGTCAAATGCTCCATTTAATAAACAGGCAGATGCAGTCTGTCAAATGCTCCATTTAATAGACATGCAGATGCAGCCTGTCAAATGCTCCATTTAATAAACATGCAGATGCAGTCTGTCAAATGCTCAATTTATTAAACACGCAGATGCAGTCTGTCAAATGCTCCATTTATTAGACATTCAGATGCAGCCTGTCAAATGCTCCATTTAATAGACATGCAGATGCAGTCTGTCAAATGCTCCATTTAATTGACATGCAGATGCAGTCTGTCAAATGCTCCATTTAATAGACATGCAGATGCAGCCTGTCAAATGCTCCATTTAATAAACATGCAGATGCAGTCTGTCAAATGCTCATTTATTAAACACGCAGATGCAGTGTGTCAAATGCTCCATTTATTAAACATGCAGATGCAGTCTGTCAAATGCTCCATTTAATAAACAGGCAGATGCAGTCTGTCAAATGCTCCATTTAATAAACATGCAGATGCAGTCTGTCAAATGCTCCTTTTAATCGACATGCAGATGCAGCCTGTCAAATGCTCCATTTATTAAACATGCAGATGCAGCCTGTCAAATGCTCGATTTATTAGACATGCAGATGCAGTCTGTCAAATGCTCCATTAAATAGACATGCAGATACAGTCTGTCAAATGCTCCATTTATTAGACACCCTGTCAAATGCTCAATTTATTAAACACGCAGATGCAGTGTGTCAAATGCTCCACTTATTAAACATGCAGATGCAGTCTGTCAAATGCTCAATTTAGTAAACATTAAGATGCAGTCTGTCAAATGCTCCATTTGATAGACATGCATATGCAGCCTGTCAAATGCTCCATTTAATAAACATGCAGATGCAGTCTGTCAAATGCTCAATTTATTAAACATTCAGATGCAGTCTGTCAAATGCTCCATTTATTAGACATGCAGATGCAGTCTGTCAAATGCTCCATTTATTAGACACCAGATGCAGTCTGTCAAATGCTCCATTTAATTGCAGATGCAGTCTGTCAAATGCTCCATTTATTAAACATGCAGATGCAGTCTGTCAAATGCTCCATTTATTAAACATGCAGATGCAGTCTGTCAAATGCTCCATTTAATAGACATGCAGATGCAGCCTGTCAAATGCTCCATTTATTAAACATGCAGATGCAGTCTGTCAAATGCTCCATTTATTAAACATGCAGATGCAGCCTGTCAAATGCTCCATTTATTAGACATGCAGATGCAGTCTGGCAAATGCTCCATTTATTAGACATGCAGATGCAGTCTGTCAAATGCTCCATTTAAAAGACATGCAGATGCAGCCTGTCAAATGCTCCATTTAATAAACATGCAGATGCAGTCTGTCAAATGCTCCATTTAATCGACATGCAGATGCAGCCTGTCAAATGCTCCATTTATTAAACATGCAGATGCAGTCTGTCAAATGCTCCATTTAATAAACATGCAGATGCAGTCTGTCAAATGCTCCATTTATTAGACATGCAGATGCAGTCTGTCAAATGCTCCATTTAAATAGACATGCAGATACAGTCTGTCAAATGCTCCATTTATTAGACATGCAGATGCAGCCTGTCAAATGCTCCATTTAATAAACATGCAGATGCAGTCTGTCAAATGCTCCATTTATTAAACATGCAGATGCAGTCTGTCAAATGCTCCATTTAATAGACATGCAGATGCAGTCTGTCAAATGCTCCATTTATTAGACATGCAGATGCAGTCTGTCAAATGCTCCATTTATTAGACATGCAGATGCAGCCTGTCAAATGCAAATGCTCCATTTAATAAATGCAGACATGCAGATGCAGTGCTGTCAAATGCTCCATTTAATAGACATGCAGATGCAGTCTGTCAAATGCTCCATTTAATAGACATGCAGATGCAGTCTGTCAAATGCTCCATTTAATAAACATGCAGATGCAGTCTGTCAAATGCTCCATTTATTAAACATGCAGATGCAGTGCTCCATTTATTAAACATGCAGATGCAGTCTGTCAAATGCTCCATTTATTAAACATGCAGATGCAGTCTGTCAAATGCTCCATTTATTAGACATGCAGATGCAGTCTGTCAAATGCTCCATTTAATAGACATGCAGATGCAGTCTGTCAAATGCTCCATTTATTAGACATGCAGATGCAGCCTGTCAAATGCTACTTTTAAATAGACATGCAGATGCAGTCTGTCAAATGCTCCATTTAATAAACATGCAGATGCAGTCTGTCAAATGCTTTTATTAGACAGTCTGTCAAATGCTCCATTTAAAAGACATGCAGATGCAGTCTGTCAAATGCTCCATTTAATAGACATGCAGATGCAGTCTGTCAAATGCTCCATTTATTAGACATGCAGATGCAGCCTGTCAAATGCTCCATGCTCCATTTAATAAACATGCAGATGCAGTCTGTCAAATGCTCCATTTAAAACATGCAGATGCAGCCTGTCAAATGCTCCATTTATTAAACATGCAGATGCAGTCTGGCAAATGCTCCATTTAATAAACATGCAGATGCAGTCTGTCAAATGCTCCATTTAATAGACATGCAGATGCAGCCTGTCAAATGCTCCATTTAATAAACATGCAGATACAGTCTGTCAAATGCTCAATTTATTAAACACGCAGATGCAGTGTGTCAAATGCTCCACTTATTAAACATGCAGATGCAGTCTGTCAAATGCTCAATTTTTTAACACGCAGATGCAGTCTGTCAAATGCTCCATTTATTAGACACGCAGATGCAGTCTGTCAAATGCTCCATTTAATAGACACCCTGTCAAATGCTCCATTTATTAAACCTGCAGATGCAGTCTGTCAAATGCTCTATTTATTAAACACGCAGATACAGTCTGTCAAATGCTCCATTTATTAGACATCCAGATGCAGCCTGTCAAATGCTACTTTTAATAGACATGCAGATGCAGTCTGTCAAATGCTCCATTTAATTGACATGCAGATGCAGTCTGTCAAATGCTCCATTTAATAGACATGCAGATGCAGCCTGTCAAATGCTCCATTTAATAAACATGCAGATGCAGTCTGTCAAATGCTCAACTTATTAAACACGCAGATGCAGTGTGTCAAATGCTCCACTTATTAAACATGCAGATGCAGTCTGTCAAATGCTCCATTTAATAAACAGGCAGATGCAGTCTGTCAAATGCTCCATTTAATAGACATGCAGATGCAGCCTGTCAAATGCTCCATTTAATAAACATGCAGATGCAGTCTGTCAAATGCTCCATTTATTAAACATGCAGATGCAGTCTGTCAAATGCTCCATTTATTAGACATGCAGATGCAGCCTGTCAAATGCTCCATTTAATAGACATGCAGATGCAGTCTGTCAAATGCTCCATTTAATTGACATGCAGATGCAGTCTGTCAAATGCTCCATTTAATAGACATGCAGATGCAGCCTGTCAAATGCTCCATTTAATAAACATGCAGATGCAGTCTGTCAAATGCTCCATTTATTAAACATGCAGATGCAGTCTGTCAAATGCTCCATTTATTAAACATGCAGATGCAGTCTGTCAAATGCTCCATTTAATAAACATGCAGATGCAGTCTGTCAAATGCTCCATTTAATAAACATGCAGATGCAGTCTGTCAAATGCTCCTTTTAATCGACATGCAGATGCAGCCTGTCAAATGCTCCATTTATTAAACATGCAGATGCAGCCTGTCAAATGCTCCATTTATTAGACATGCAGATGCAGTCTGTCAAATGCTCCATTTAATAGACATGCAGATGCAGTCTGTCAAATGCTCCATTTATTAGACATGAGTCAAATGCTCCATTTATTAAACATGCAGATGCAGTCTGTCAAATGCTCCATTTATTAAACATGCAGATGCAGTCTGTCAAATGCTCCATTTAATAGACATGCAGATGCAGTCTGTCAAATGCTCCATTTAATAGACATGCAGATGCAGCCTGTCAAATGCTCCATTTAATAAACATGCAGATGCAGTCTGTCAAATGCTCCATTTATTAAACATGCAGATGCAGTCTGTCAAATGCTCCATTTATTAGACATGCAGATGCAGTCTGTCAAATGCTCCATTTATTAGACACCCTGTCAAATGCTCAATTTATTAAACACGCAGATGCAGTCTGTCAAATGCTCCATTTATTAAACATGCAGATGCAGTCTGTCAAATGCTCCATTTAATAGACATGCAGATGCAGCCTGTCAAATGCTCCATTTAATAAACATGCAGATGCAGTCTGTCAAATGCTCCATTTATTAAACATGCAGATGCAGCCTGTCAAATGCTCCATTTATTAGACATGCAGATGCAGTCTGGCAAATGCTCCATTTATTAGACATGCAGATGCAGTCTGTCAAATGCTCCATTTAAAAGACATGCAGATGCAGCCTGTCAAATGCTCCATTTAATAAACATGCAGATGCAGTCTGTCAAATGCTCCATTTATTAAACATGCAGATGCAGCCTGTCAAATGCTCCATTTATTAAACATGCAGATGCAGTCTGTCAAATGCTCCATTTATTAAACATGCAGATGCAGTCTGTCAAATGCTCCATTTATTAGACATGCATTTGTCAAATGCTCCATTTAGACATGCAGATGCAGTCTGTCAAATGCTCCATTTATTAGACATGCAGATGCAGCCTGTCAAATGCTCCATTTTAATAAACATGCAGATGCAGTCTGTCAAATGCTCCATTTATTAAACATGCAGATGCAGTCTGTCAAATGCTCCATTTAATTGCAGACATGCAGATGCAGTCTGCAGCAAATGCTCCATTTATTAAACATGCAGATGCAGTCTGTCAAATGCTCCATTTAATAAACATGCAGATGCAGTCTGTCAAATGCTCCATTTAATAGACATGCAGATGCAGTCTGTCAAATGCTCCATTTAATAGACATGCAGATGCAGTCTGTCAAATGCTCCATTTTTAAACATGCAGATGCAGTCTGTCAAATGCTCCATTTATTAAACATGCAAATGATGCAGCCTGTCAAATGCTCCATTTATTAAACATGCAGATGCAGTCTGTCAAATGCTCAATTTATTAAACTCCAGATTTAAATTCCATTTATTAGACATGCAGATGAGTCTGTCATGCAGATGCAGTCTGTCAAATGCTCCATTTAATAGACATGCAGATGCAGCCTGTCAAATGCTCCATTTAATAGACATGCAGATGCAGTCTGTCAAATGCTCCATTTATTAGACATGCAGATGCAGCCTGTCAAATGCTCCATTTAATAGACATGCAGATGCAGTCTGTCAAATGCTCCATTTAATAAACATGCAGATGCAGCCTGTCAAATGCTCCATTTAATAAACATGCAGATGCAGTCTGTCAAATGCTCCATTTATTAAACATTCAGATGCAGCCTGTCAATTGCTCCATTTATTAGACATGCAGATGCAGTCTGGCAAATGCTCCATTTATTAAACATGCAGATGCAGTCTGTCAAATGCTCCATTTATTAGACATGCAGATGCAGTCTGTCAAATGCTCCATTTAATAAACATGCAGATGCAGTCTGTCAAATGCTCAATTTATTAAACACGCAGATGCAGTCTGTCAAATGCTCCACGTATTAAACATGCAGATGCAGTCTGTCAAATGCTCCATTTATTAAACACTCAGATGCAGTCTGTCAAATGCTCCATTTTTAGACATGCAGATGCAGTCTGGCAAATGCTCCATTTATTAGACATCCAGATGCAGTCTGGCTTATGCTCCATGTATTAGACATCCAGATGCAGCCTGTCAAATGCTACTTTTATTAGACACCCTGTGAAATGCTCCATTTATTAAACATGCAGATGCAGCCTGTCAATTGCTCCATTTAATAGACATGCAGATGCAGCCTGTCAAATGCTCCATTTAATAAACATGCAGATGCAGTCTGTAAAATGCTCAATTTATTAAACACTCAGATGCAGTCTGTCAAATGCTCCATTTATTAGAGATGCAGATGCATTCTGTTAAATGCTCCATTTAATAGACATGCAGATGCAGCCTGTCAAATGCTGCATTTAATAGACATGCAGATGCAGTCTGTCAAATGCTCCATTTAAAAGACATAGAGATGCAGTCTGTCAAATCCTCCTTTTAATAGACATGCAGATGCAGCCTGTCAAATGCTCCATTTAATAGACATGCAGATGCAGCCTGTCAAATCCTCCATTTAATAAACATGCAGATGCAGTCTGTCAAATGCTCAATTTATTAAACACTCAGATGCAGTCTGTCAAATGCTCCATTTAAAAAACATGCAGATGCAGTCTGTCAAATGCTCCTTTATTAGACATGCAGATGCAGTCTGTCAAATGCTCCATTTAATAGACATGCAGATGCAGTCTGTCAAATGCTCCATTTAAAACATGACATGTCAGATTTAATAGATGCAGTCTGTCAAATCCTTTTTAATAGACATGCAGATGCAGCCTGTCAAATGCTCCATTTAATAGACATGCAGATGCAGTCTGTCAAATGCTCCATTTAATAAACATGCAGATGCAGCCTGTCAAATGCTCCATTTATTAGACATGCAGATGCAGTCTGTCAAATGCTCCATTTATTAAACATTCAGATGCAGCCTGTCAATTGCTCCATTTATTAGACATGCAGATGCAGTCTGGCAAATGCTCCATTTATTAAACATGCAGATGCAGTCTGTCAAATGCTCCATTTATTAGACATGCAGATGCAGTCTGTCAAATGCTCCATTTAATAAACATGCAGATGCAGTCTGTCAAATGCTCAATTTATTAAACACGCAGATGCAGTCTGTCAAATGCTCCACTTATTAAACATGCAGATGCAGTCTGTCAAATGCTCCATTTAATAAACATGCAGATGCAGTCTGTCAAATGCTCCATTTATTAGACATGCAGATGCAGTCTGGCTCAAATGCTCCATTTATTAGACATCCAGATGCAGCCTGTCAAATGCTACATTTATTAGACATGCAGATGCAGCTGTCAAATGCTCCATTTATTAAACATGCAGATGCAGCCTGTCAAATGCTCCATTTATTAGACATGCAGATGCAGCCTGTCAAATGCTCCATTTATTAGACACCCTGTCAAATGCTCCATTTATTAAACATTCAGATGCAGTCTGTCAAATGCTCCATTTAAAAGACATGCAGATGCAGTTTGGCAAATGCTCAATTTATTAGACATGCAGATGCATTCTGTCAAATGCTCCATTTAATAGACATGCAGATGCAGCCTGTCAAATGCTGCATTTAATAGACATGCAGATGCAGTCTGTCAAATTTAATAGACATGCAGATGCAGCCTTTAAAAGACATGCAGATGCAGTCTGTCAAATGCTCCATTTAATAGACATGCAGATGCAGCCTGTCAAATGCTCCATTTAATAGACATGCAGATGCAGCTGTCAAATGCTCCATTTAATAACATGCAGATGCAGCAAATTCCATTTAAACATGCAGATGCAGTCTGTCAAATGCTCAATTTATTAAACAATCAGATGCAGTCTGTCAAATGCTCCATTTAAAAGACATGCAGATGCAGTCTGTCAAATCCTCCTTTTATTAGACATGCAGATGCAGTCTGTCAAATGCTCCATTTAATAGACATGCAGATGCAGCCTGTCAAATGCTCCATTTAATAAACATGCAGATGCAGTCTGTCAAATGCTCCATTTATTAAACATGCAGATGCAGCCTGTCAACTGCTCCATTTATTAGACATGCAGATGCAGTCTGGCAAATGCTCCATTTATTAGACATGCAGATGCAATCTGTCAAATCCTCCATTTAAAAGACATGCAGATGCAGCCTGTCAAATGCTCCATTTAATAAACATGCAGATGCAGTCTGTCAAATGCTCCATTTATTAAACACGCAGATGCAGTCTGTCAAATGCTCCACTTATTAAACATGCAGATGCAGTCTCTCAAATGCTCCATTTATTAAACACTCAGATGCGGTCTGTCAAATGCTCCATTTAAAAGACCTGCAGATGCAGTCTGTCAAATCCTCCTTTTATTAGACATGCAGATGCAGCCTGTCAAATGCTCCATTTAATAAACATGCAGATGCAGTCTGTCAAATGCTCCATTTATTAAACATTAAGATGCAGCCTGTCAATTGCTCCATTTATTAGACATGCAGATGCAGTCTGGCAAATGCTCCATTTATTAGACATGCAGATGCATTCTGTCAAATGCTCCATTTAATAGACATGCAGATGCAGCCTGTCAAATGCTGCATTTAATAGACATGCAGATGCAGTCTGTCAAATCCTCCTTTTATTAGACATGCAGATGCAGCCTGTCAAATGCTCCATTTAATAAACATGCAGATGCAGTCTGTCAAATGCTCCATTTATTAAACATTAAGATGCAGCCTGTCAATTGCTCCATTTATTAGACATGCAGATGCAGTCTGGCAAATGCTCCATTTATTAGACATGCAGATGCATTCTGTCAAATGCTCCATTTAATAGACATGCAGATGCAGCCTGTCAAATGCTGCATTTAATAGACATGCAGATGCAGTCTGTCAATTGCTCCATTTATTAGACATGCAGATGCAGCCTGTCAAATGCTCCAAATAATAGACATGCAGATGCAGTCTGTCAAATGCTCCATTTAATAAACATGCAGATGCAGCCTGTCAAATGCTCCATTTAATAAACATGCATATGCAGTCTGTCAAATGCTCCATTTATTAAACATTCAGATGCAGCCTGTCAATTGCTCCATTTATTAGACATGCAGATGCAGTCTGGCAAATGCTCCATTTATTAAACATGCAGATGCAGTCTGTCAAATGCTCCATTTATTAGACATGCAGATGCAGTCTGTCAAATGCTCCATTTAATAAACATGCAGATGCAGTCTGTCAAATGCTCAATTTATTAAACACGCAGATGCAGTCTGTCAAATGCTCCACGTATTAAACATGCAGATGCAGTCTGTCAAATGCTCCATTTATTAAACACTCAGATGCAGTCTGTCAAATGCTCCATTTTTTAGACATGCAGATGCAGTCTGGCAAATGCTCCATTTATTAGACATCCAGATGCAGTCTGGCTTATGCTCCATGTATTAGACATCCAGATGCAGCCTGTCAAATGCTACTTTTATTAGACACCCTGTGAAATGCTCCATTTATTAAACATGCAGATGCAGCCTGTCAATTGCTCCATTTATTAGACATGCAGATGCAGTCTGTCAAATGCTCCATTTAAATAAACATGCAGATGCAGTCTGTCAAATGCTCAATTTATTAAACACTCAGATGCAGTCTGTCAAATGCTCCATTTAATAGACATGCAGATGCATTCTGTTAAATGCTCCATTTAATAGACATGCAGATGCAGCCTGTCAACTGCTGCATTTAATAGACATGCAGATGCAGTCTGTCAAATGCTCCATTTAAAAGACATAGAGATGCAGTCTGTCAAATCCTCCTTTTTAATAGACATGCAGATGCAGCCTGTCAAATGCTCCATTTAATAGACATGCAGATGTAGCCTGTCAAATCCTCCATTTAATAAACATGCAGATGCAGTCTGTCAAATGCTCAATTTATTAAACACTCAGATGCAGTCTGTCAAATGCTCCATTTAAAAGACATGCAGATGCAGTCTGTCAAATCCTCCTTTTATTAGACATGCAGATGCAGTCTGTCAAATGCTCGATTTAATAGACATGCAGATGCAGTCTGTCAAATGCTCCATTTAAAAGACATAGAGATGCAGTCTGTCAAATCCTCCTTTTTAATAGACATGCAGATGCAGCCTGTCAAATGCTCCATTTAATAGACATGCAGATGCAGTCTGTCAAATGCTCCATTTAATAAACATGCAGATGCAGCCTGTCAAATGCTCCATTTATTAGACATGCAGATGCAGTCTGTCAAATGCTCCATTTATTAAACATTCAGATGCAGCCTGTCAAATGCTCCATTTATTAGACATGCAGATGCAGTCTGTCAAATGCTCCATTTAATAAACATGCAGATGCAGTCTGTCAAATGCTCCATTTATTAGACATGCAGATGCAGTCTGTCAAATGCTCAATTTATTAAACACTCAGATGCAGTCTGTCAAATGCTCCATTTATTAGAGATGCAGATGCATTCTGTCAAATGCTCCATTTAATAGACATGCAGATGCAGCCTGTCAAATGCTGCATTTAATAGACATGCAGATGCAGTCTGTCAAATGCTCCATTTAAAAGACATAGAGATGCAGTCTGTCAAATGCTCCATTTTTAATAGACATGCAGATGCAGCCTGTCAAATGCTCCATTTAATAGACATGCAGATGCAGCCTGTCAAATCCTCCATTTAATAAACATGCAGATGCAGTCTGTCAAATGCTCCATTTATTAAACACTCAGATGCAGTCTGTCAAATGCTCCATTTAAAAGACATGCAGATGCAGTCTGTCAAATCCTCCTTTATTAGACATGCAGATGCAGTCTGTCAAATGCTCGATTTAATAGACATGCAGATGCAGTCTGTCAAATGCTCCATTTAAAAGACATAGAGATGCAGTCTGTCAAATCCTCCTTTTTAATAGACATGCAGATGCAGCCTGTCAAATGCTCCATTTAATAGACATGCAGATGCAGTCTGTCAAATGCTCCATTTAATAAACATGCAGATGCAGCCTGTCAAATGCTCCATTTATTAGACATGCAGATGCAGTCTGTCAAATGCTCCATTTATTAAACATTCAGATGCAGCCTGTCAAATGCTCCATTTATTAGACATGCAGATGCAGTCTGTCAAATGCTCCATTTAATAAACACTCAGATGCAGTCTGTCAAATGCTCCATTTATTAGACATCCAGATGCAGTCTGGCTTATGCTCCATGTATTAGACATCCAGATGCAGCCTGTCAAATGCTACTTTTATTAGACACCCTGTCAAATGCTCCATTTATTAAACATGCAGATGCAGCCTGTCAATTGCTCCATTTATTAGACATGCAGATGCAGCCTTGCAAATGCTACTTTTATTAGACACCCTGTCAAATGCTCCATTTATTAAACACTCAGATGCAGTCTGTCAAATGCTCCATTTAAAAGACATGCAGATGCAGTTTGGCAAATGCTCAATTTATTAGACATGCAGATGCATTCTGTCAAATGCTCCATTTAATAGACATGCAGATGCAGCCTGTCAAATGCTGCATTTAATAGACATGCAGATGCAGTCTGTCAAATGCTCCATTTAAAAGACATAGAGATGCAGTCTGTCAAATCCTCCTTTTAATAGACATGCAGATGCAGCCTGTCAAATGCTCCATTTAATAGACATGCAGATGCAGTCTGTCAAATGCTCCATTTAATAAACATGCAGATGCAGCCTGTCAAATGCTCCATTTAATAAACATGCAGATGCAGTCTGTCAAATGCTCCATTTAATAAACACTCAGATGCAGTCTGTCAAATGTTCCATTTATTAAACATTCAGATGCAGCCTGTCAATTGCTCCATTTATTAGACATGCAGATGCAGTCTGGCAAATGCTCCATTTATTAAACATTAAGATGCAGCCTGTCAAATGCTCCATTTATTAGACATGCAGATGCAGTCTGTCAAATGCTCCATTTAATAAACATGCAGATGCAGTCTGTCAAATGCTCAATTTATTAAACACGCAGATGCAGTCTGTCAAATGCTCCACGTATTAAACATGCAGATGCAGTCTGTCAAATGCTCCATTTAATAAACACTTAGATGCAGTCTGTCAAATGCTCCATTTATTAGACATCCAGATGCAGTCTGGCTTATGCTCCATGTATTAGACATCCAGATGCAGCCTGTCAAATGCTACTTTTATTAGACACCCTGTCAAATGCTCCATTTATTAAACATGCAGATGCAGCCTGTCAATTGCTCCATTTATTAGACATGCAGATGCAGTCTGTCAAATGCTCCATTTAATAGACATGCAGATGCAGCCTGTCAATTGCTCCATTTATTAGACATGCAGATGCAGCCTTGCAAATGCTACTTTTATTAGACACCCTGTCAAATGCTCCATTTATTAAACACTCAGATGCAGTCTGTCAAATGCTCCATTTAAAAGACATGCAGATGCAGTCTGTCAAATCCTCCTTTTATTAGACATGCAGATGCAGCCTGTCAAATGCTCCATTTAATAAACATGCAGATGCAGTCTGTCAAATGCTCCATTTATTAAACATTCAGATGCAGCCTGTCAATTGCTCCATTTACTAGACATGCAGATGCAGTCTGTCAAATGTTCCATTTTTTAAACATGCAGATGCAGTCTGTCAAATGCTCAATTTATTAAAGACTCAGATGCAGTCTGTCAAATGCTCCATTTATTATACATGCAGTCTGTCAAACGCTCCATTTAATAGACATGCAGATGCAGCCTGTCAAATGCTGCATTTAATAGACATGCAGATGCAGTCTGTCAAATGCCCCATTTAAAAGACTTAGAGATGCAGTCTGGCAAATGCTCCATTTATTAGACATCTAGATGCAGTCTGGCAAATGCTCCATTTATTAGACATCCAGATGCAGTCTGGCTTCCGCTCCATTTATTAGACATCCAGATGCAGCCTGTCAAATGCTACTTTTATTAGACACCTTATCAAATGCTCCATTTATTAAACATGCAGATGCAGCCTGTCAATTGCTCCATTTATTAGACATGCAGATGCAGTCTGTCAAATGCTCCATTTAATAGACATGCAGATGCAGCCTGTCAATTGCTCCATTTATTAGACATCCAGATGCAGCCTGTCAAATGCTACTTTTATTAGACACCTTATCAAATGCTCCATTTATTAAACATGCAGATGCAGCCTGTCAATTGCTCCATTTATTAGACATGCAGATGCAGTCTGTCAAATGCTCCATTTAATAGACATGCAGATGCAGCCTGTCAATTGCTCCATTTATTAGACATGCAGATGCAGCCTGGCAAATGCTACTTTTATTAGACACCCTGTCAAATGCTCCATTTATTAAACATGCAGATGCAGCCTGTCAATTCCTCCATTAATTAGACATGCAGATGCAGTCTGTCAAATGCTCCATTTACTAGACATGCAGATGCAGCCTGTCAAATGCTCCATTTAATAGACATGCAGATG
Source organism: Dallia pectoralis (assembly GCA_029465975.1). Classification (NCBI taxonomy): domain Eukaryota; kingdom Metazoa; phylum Chordata; class Actinopteri; order Esociformes; family Umbridae; genus Dallia; species Dallia pectoralis. The sequence goes on along the minus strand of CM055742.1, from coordinate 19,709,517 downwards.
CAGTCTGTCAAATGCTACTTTTATTAGACACCCTGTTAAATGCTCCATTTATTAAACATTCAGAGTCAGGATGATTATTTTAACAGTTTGGGATGTTTAGCTATATTTGTTTAAGAGGATGACAAATGCTAGCTCATCGGTTCACTAGGCAATGTTAACAGCCATTGAGTTGTGTAGCTAATAGCGATCGTGTACAGTTGGTCTTAACATAACAAGGTATCGCTTATTAATAACATGGACTTGCATTGCTATGTTTGGTAATGACACATTGTTGTCTTTGTATTAACCATATAACCATTATCTATATAACCATATAAACATTATCTATATAACCATGGTATCTATATAACCATATAACCATTATCTATATAACCATGGTATCTATATAACCATATAACCATTATCTATATAACCATGGTATCTATATAACCATATAACCATTATCTATATAACCATGGTATCTATATAACCATATAACCATTATCAATATAACCATGGTATCTATATAACCATATAACCATTATCTATATAACCATGGTATCTATATAACCATATAACCATTATCTATATAACCATGGTGGTTGCCTGTGGAACTGTGCACCTCTAACATCAGGCATTTGTCAGACAAGATACCGAAACTATTTTCTGACATATATAGGGTGAATAACAAGACACCGAACCTAATTCTGACATATATAGGGTGAATAACAAGACACCGAAACTAATTCTGACATATATGGAGTGAATAACAAGACACCAAAACTAATTCTGACATATATAGGGTGAATAACAAGACACCGAAACTAATTCTGACATATATGGAGTGAATAACAAGACACCAAAACTAATTCTGACATATATAGGGTGAATAACAAGACACCAAAACTAATTCTGACATATATGGAGTGAATAACAAGACACCAAAACTAATTATGACATATAAAGTGTGAATAACAAGACACCAAAACTAATTCTGACATATATGGGGTGAATAACAAGACACCAAAACTAATTATGACATATATAGTGTGAATAACAAGACACCAAAACTATTTCTGATATATATAAGGTGAATAACAAGACACCGAAACTAATTATGACATATATAGTGTGAATAACAAGACACCAAAACTATTTCTGATATATATAAGGTGAATAACAAGACACCGAAACTAATTATGACATATATAGTGTGAATAACAAGACACCAAAACTAATTCTGACATATATAGGGTGAATAACAAGACACCAAAACTAATTATGACTTATAAAGTGTGAATAACAAGACACCAAAACTAATTATGACATATATAGGGTGAATAACAAGACACCAAAACTAATTATGACATATATAGGGTGAATAACAAGACACCAAAACTAATTCAGACATATATAGAGTGAATAACAAGACACCGAAACAAATTCTGACATATATAGAGTGAATAACAAGACACCAAAACTAATTATGACATATAAAGTGTGAATAACAAGACACCAGAACTAATTCAGACATATATAGTGTGAATAACAAGACACTGAAACTAATTATGACATATATAGTGTGAATAACAAGACACCAAAATCTTTCAGATGCAGCCTGTCAATTGCTACTTTTATTAGACACCCTGTCAAATGCTCCATTTATTAAACATGCAGATGCAGTCTGGCAATTGCTCCATTTATTAGACATCCAGATGCAGCCTGTCAAATGCTCCATTTATTAAACACGCATATGCAGTCTGTCAAATGCTCCATTTAATAGACATGCAGATGCAGTCCGTCAAATACTCCATTTATTAAACACGCAGATGCAGTCTGTCAGATGCTCCATTTAATAGACATGCAGATGCAGTCCGTCAAATGCTCCATTTATTAAACACGCAGATGCAGTCTGTCAAATGCTCCATTTATTAAACATGCAGATGCAGTGTGTCAAATGCTCCATTTATTAAACACGCATATGCAGTCTGTCAAATGCTCCATTTAATAGACATGCAGATGCAGTCCGTCAAATGCTCCATTTATTAAACACGCAGATGCAGTCTGTCAGATGCTCCATTTAATAGACATGCAGATGCAGTCCGTCAAATGCTCCATTTATTAAACACGCAGATGCAGTCTGTCAAATGCTTCATTTATTAGACATGCAGATGCAGTCTGTCAAATGCTCCATTTGGTAAACAAGAAGTCCGATATTGGTATTAAAGAAAACCTCCACAAGGTGGAGCAACACACTCCTATTCACCTCCTAGAACTGGATTCTCCAATATCTCTCCCCTGTTCACATTATCTATATAACCATGGTATCTATATAACCATATAACCATTATCTATATAACCATGTTATCTATATAACCATATAACCATTATCTATATAACCATGGTATCTATATAACCATATAACCATTATCAATATAACCATGGTATCTATATAACCATATAACCATTATCTATATAACCATGGTATCTATATAACCATATAACCATTATCTATATAACCATGGTATCTATATAACCATATAACCATTATCTATATAACCATGGTATCTATATAACCATATAACCATTATCAATATAACCATGGTATCTATATAACCATATAACCATTATCTATATAACCATGGTATTTATATAACCATATAACCATTATCAATATAACCATGGTATCTATATAACCATTATCTATATAACCATGGTATCTATATAACCATATAACCATTATCTATATAACCATGCTATCTATATAACCATATAACCATTATCTATATAACCATGGTATCTATATAACCATATAACCATTATCTATATAACCATATAACCATTATCTATATAACCATGGTATCTATATAACCATATAACCATTATCTATATAACCATGCTATCTATATAACCATATAACCGTTATCTATATAACCATGGTGGTTGCCTGTGGAACTGTGCACCTCTAACATCAGGCATTTGTCAGACAAGACACCAAAACTAATTCTGACATATATAGTGTGAATAACAAGACACCAAAACTAATTATGACATATATAGGGTGAATAACAAGACACCAAAACTAATTCTGACATATATGGGGTGAATAACAAGACACCAAAACTAATTATGACATATATAGTGTGAATAACAAGACACCAAAACTATTTCTGATATATATAAGGTGAATAACAAGACACCGAAACTAATTATGACATATATAGTGTGAATAACAAGACACCAAAACTATTTCTGATATATATGGAGTGAATAACAAGACACCAAAACTAATTATGACATATATAGTGTGAATAACAAGACACCAAAACTAATTCTGACATATATGGGGTGAATAACAAGACACCAAAACTTATTCTGACATATATAGGGTGAATAACAAGACACCAAAACTAATTCTGATATATATGGAGTGAATAACAAGACACCAAAACTAATTCTGACATATATGGGGTGAATAACAAGACACCAAAACTAATTATGACATATATAGGGTGAATAACAAGACACCAAAACTATTTCTGATATATATAAGGTGAATAACAAGACACCGAAACTAATTATGACATATATAGTGTGAATAACAAGACACCAAAACTATTTCTGATATATATAAGGTGAATAACAAGACACCGAAACTAATTATGACATATATAGTGTGAATAACAAGACACCAAAACTAATTCTGACATATATGGGGTGAATAACAAGACACCAAAACTAATTCTGATATATATGGAGTGAATAACAAGACACCAAAACTAATTCTGACATATATGGGGTGAATAACAAGACACCAAAACTAATTATGACATATATAGGGTGAATAACAAGACACCAAAACTATTTCTGATATATATAAGGTGAATAACAAGACACCGAAACTAATTCTGACATATATAGTGTGAATAACAAGACACCAGAACTAATTCAGACATATATAGGGTGAATAACTGTTACGTCCCCAGTGTCCTGGGTTCGTTTATTGTCATTGTTTTCTTTTTGGGGTTGCTGGTTGGGTTTGTGTTCTTTTCAGGTAAGAAGCTTCTGAGACTGTTCCGGCAGCTGATTGGTGGTGCAATGGGTAATTGGGACTTGGGACTCCGCCCATTCATCAGTGGCTGCAGCTGCCTGGGCTCTTTAAAAGCCCAGGGTTGGATCAGTTCGCTCTCTCTGTTCCTGCCTACTGTCGGTTTGTACCCTATGTGGGGATATGATTTTTAGACAAACTTCATTTCCCTTACATTTCGTTTAGAATTGGTTTTTGGTGTATTAGTTAACCCCATGTTGTGTTCCAATGGGAACTTTTAGCAGGACGGAGCATTTTGGTTGTTTGTGATTATTTATAACTTGTATTAATTGTCCTTTGTTCTTTTGGTGTTCTTTAGGGAGTTGGGGAGTAGATTTAGAGCTACCCCGGGGTATACATCACCCGTAGGTATACTTCTGTCTAGAACCACTAGCTAGACCTGGGCGGACCACCAGCTGTATGTTTGGTTAGGGCGCCTGGGTCGTGTGCCAGATAGGGGTTCGTATGTGTTTGGTTACTTGGAGGTTAGTGGTTGTGTTTGTTTTTCTTTGCTTTGGTCTGTCCAGCCCTCCCCAATTTCCCAAGAACGTCAGTATTGTTTAGTATTTTCATTTACTTAATACCGTGGCTAAATAAAAGCATTGTTTTGACGGTATTTAAAGGTCCACTTCACCGAAAAAAACATATTTTTTTCTCACTTATCGTCGTCACTTATGTAGTAGAAATGTGAAAGCATTTTTGAAATTGGTGCCTTCTAGGCAGAGAAAAATATTAAAATGTGTTTTTGGCTCATGTGGATGAAATACACCAAATCCCAGTGTGCACTTGTTTCGCTGCTCTACGAGTCCACTCCCAAGCCACGCCTACCGGCTCGAGAGGGCAGGCGGAAGGGAAGGCTAGCTACAAATTGACTGGAAAACAGAAGACACCGGTTAACATGAGTCTCCGTGACAAGTTTCTTGATAAAGTAATTTAAATACTAGCCTTGCGTTGTACCGGGATGTACATCCAACACAAGGAAAGGACATGTAGTTGGTTTCCATCGTTTTCCCGTTGAACATTTAGAGCGGTGCAAACAGTGGCTGTGGGCTAGTATCAACCACCCCAAGTTCCGAGAATATTTGTAATTAATAAAAGTATATACATTTCTTAATATTTCCCTGTACTCTTTTGTAAATCAAAGTAATACATTATAAACTTTGAACTTTTATTGTTTTTAAACATAATATAAACAATTTCACACTCATAGCTCTTCCAGAGCTTCAGCAGTTTCTTGATAGCCACAGTATTGTCCGTCACTAGCTGGAAATCTCTGTCTGATGTCCTGAACAACAGGCAGGCAAAACAAGACGATATAGCCTTTCCCCAGTCTCTCTCCTTGCAGGACCCATTGACGGTAGGCTGTTAGGCGATATTGTCTGAAAACAATAAGCACAACGTCAGCAACGCAAGCTATTTGCACCTACAATAGGCTAGCTAGCATATATGTAAATATAACCGATAGCTCAGCTAACTGACGTTAACAACAAATAAATACTCACTTATACTGAAGCGTCCGTTTTACCCTGCGTGCTTTGGCTGGCGTTTCCCAGTGACCTTCGGAATCCTGAAATAAGTTTCAAAAACTCGTGTGGATCAAAGCTGGGGTGCTATTACGCATGCGGTCCCGTTTCTAATGCAGATTCAGTTATTTCTTCAAGAAGAAAATCGCATCGCTGAAATTCGCAACAGCAGCGGGACTCTATATGTGTCCATAGGCGCACAGCGAGAGCACTGGCACCACCAGTCCGCCCCAGCTCGACTCTGTACGGGCTCTTCCTCATGACCGCCAGGCAAGCTTCGCTCCTCTGCAGCAGCAGCCTCTTGTTCCTCCATCAACCGCAACTGTTTTCCACTGTATTACGGCTTGTACAGGCAGCCACGAACATCGGATTCGCGCAACAGATCTTTAAAATCCCTTTCTTCCATTTCGTCTTCAAAATTACTTTCTGCCATTGTGTTTAGTCTAAAACTAATTTCTCCAAAAGCCAGATCGGGTTAGCAATATGGCGGACATTGTTTTGAAAATCTGTGACGAGGCCCCACCCCATATGGGCGGGTTGATAAAAATGCGGAAGTAGCATCTACTTCTGTCTGTAGTTCATAGCCTCTTTTAAAAAATCCTCCAATGACGTAAAAATCGTCATTTTATGTCATTGGAGGATTTTTTCCTGACCTAAAATCAAGATATGCCTCTTATCAGATGGAGTTGAGGGGTGGGAGTAAGGTCATTGGAAAATACTACCATTTGTCTACTGATACAAAGCTAAATGCAAAATCGGTGAAGTGGCTCTTTAAGAGTTTGTGTCTCTCTCGCACCACAACACCATACTTCCTTTGCTGGCATTGGTGGGCCTGAGCAATGGGTTGTCTGGTTCCCCTCCCTTTGGGAGCTGGAACGTAACAATAACAAGAGAGTGAAACTATTTCTGACATATATAGGGTGAATAACAAAAGAATGATGATGATGATTGTACTGTGATGATTGTTATGTAATGATTGTTATGTAATGATTGTTATGTGATGATTGTACTGTGATGATTGTTATGTAATGATTGTTATGTAATGATTGTTATGTGATGATTGTACTGTGATGATTGTTATGTGATGATTGTTATGTAATGATTGTTATGTGATGATTGTACTGTGATGATTGTTATGTAATGATTGTACTGTGATGATTGTTATGTAATGATTGTACTGTGATGATTGTACTGTGATGATTGTTATGTGATGATTGTTATGTGATGATTGTACTGTGATGATTGTTATGTAATGATTGTTATGTGATGATTGTTATGTAATGATTGTTATGTAATGATTGTTATGTGATGATTGTTATGTAATGATTGTTATGTGATGATTGTTATGTAAGGATTGTTATGTAAGGATTGTACTGTGATGATTGTACTGTGATGATTGTTACGTACGGATTGTACTGTGATGATTGTTATGTAAGGATTGTACTGTGATGATTGTACTGTGATGATTGTACTGTGATGATTGTTACGTACGGATTGTACTGTGATGATTGTTATGTAAGGATTGTACTGTGATGATTGTTATGTAAGGATTGTACTGTGATGATTGTACTGTGATGATTGTACTGTGATGATTGTACTGTGATGATTGTTATGTAATGATTGTACTGTGATGATTGTACTGTGATGATTGTTATGTAAGGATTGTACTGTGATGATTGTTTTGTAATGATTGTACTGTGATGATTGTTATGTAATGATTGTACTGTGATGATTGTACTGTGGTGATGGTTCTTTGATGATTGTTTTGTAATGAGTGTACTGTGATGATTGTACTGTGATGATTGTTATGTAAGGATTGTACTGTGATGATTGTTTTGTAATGATTGTACTGTGATGATTGTTATGTAATGATTGTACTGTGATGATTGTACTGTGGTGATGGTTCTTTGATGATTGTTTTGTAATGAGTGTACTGTGATGATTGTACTGTGATGATTGTTGTGTAATGATTGTACTGTTATGATTGTTATGTAATGATTGTACTGTGATGATTGTACTGTGATGATTGTACTGTGATGATTGTATTGTGATGATTGTTTTGTAATGATTGTACTGTGATGATTGTTACGTACGGATTGTTACGTACGGATTGTACTGTGATGATTGTTATGTAATGATTGTTATGTAAGGATTGTACTGTGATGATTGTACTGTGATGATTGTACTGTGATGATTGTTATGTAAGGATTGTACTGTGATGATTGTTTTGTAATGATTGTACTGTGATGATTGTTATGTAATGATTGTACTGTGATGATTGTACTGTGGTGATGGTTCTTTGATGATTGTTTTGTAATGAGTGTACTGTGATGATTGTACTGTGATGATTGTACTGTGATGATTGTATTGTGATGATTGTTTTGTAATGATTGTACTGTGATGATTGTTATGTAATGATTGTACTGTGATGATTGTACTGTGGTGATGGTTCTTTGATGATTGTACTGTGATGACCCTATCACCCAGGACCTCAACTTGGAGTTGAACATCACCTCTCTCACTAAGAAAACACAACAAAGACTGAACTGCCTGCGACTATGGCAAGCCGTTTTAACATTTATTCATACAAACGTACTAGTGACTATTTCAATGTTACTAGTAACTATTATTTAGATACTAGTAACTAATACAATAGTTACTAGTATCTATTACAGTTTTACTAGTAACTATTCATTAGATACTAGTAAGTATTCTTTAGTTACTAGTAACTATTTCAATAGTTACTAGTATCTAATACATTTTTACTAGTAACAATTCATTAGATACTAGTAACTATTCTTTAGTTACTAGTATCTATTCAAATAGTTACTAGTATCTAATACATTTTTACTAGTAACTTTTCATTAGATACTAGTAACTATTTCCACGAGATATCTGGAAACCAATGAGTACTAGTAACATTGACAACGAGATATCTACCTCTTTGCAAATTAGCTCCTGAATATTAACTAAGAGCACCCCTTACTGAAAACAGCACTGAAGACCGCACCATTTTGAAGAAATTTAATGCGAACCGATTCGATAAATGACTTCTGTAATTGAACATATTAAATTGCAGTATATATATATAATAGCAGTCCTCAAACATTTATATTTTGTACATTGCAGTTGCAGACATCCAGGGTATGGATGAGCCCGATGTTGTGCGCGCAAAACTCTGTGGAGCAAACCAAAACATAAGAAGACTAATCTGAACCGGGCATTTTGGACATTCTCACAGCCATCTTTAGTGTTGGTCTAAAACCTAAGGCATAAAAGCACAGTTGTCAACGTAATAATCAGCACACGTTTTTGATCGAGTGGTCAATCAGGATTATTCCTCGTTTGTACTGAAAAAAATATAGGCCTAATGTCCAATGTAAAACAACCAAGATGCAAAGTCAACATACAAAAAACATGAAAGTATTTGAGCAAGCTTGATAAATGAGTTATCTGCAAGTTGTGTCACAAATGTACCAATGCACGTAGGGACCTACATATTCCGCCCTATTCTAATGTTTTCATTTATTTTATGAAAGGTGATGGTCTAGGTCAAATTAAAACTTTTCATACATCTTGACACGTCATCAGGAGTAAAACTTAATTTGAGGGTTTAGGGCACATCTGGCACAAAGCCATTATTTAATTCCAGGGCCCTCTGAATATCAGCACCTTTCACCCCTTTACCACAGCACAGCCCTTTTTACATCAGAAGATATCACAGAGTGTTTTTACAGATACCCAGACAATACCCCAGAGAGCAAGCAACAGGTTGTTGTACAGTGGCTAGGAAAAACTCCCCAGGGGATTTAAGCCCAGGAAGAAACCTAGAGAGGGGCCAGACTCCAACCACCGCATATAGGAGGATGGCCATACCTGAGAAATCCTCAGCACAATTTAGTTATCAGTTCTTGCAACTGGCAGAGCCTAAACAACATGGCCATTTGGTCTCATAAACACAAGTCATTGTATTCCACATCTATACTGGTACAACAAGGTTCTAGTGTGTCCACTTCTCTCAGGCCATTTGTTCTCATAAACACAAGTCATTGTATTCCACATCTACACTGGTACTACAAGGTTCTAGTGCGTCCACTTCTCTCAGGCAGACAGTCTGAGAGGTCAACCAGCCCAACTTTTTTTTCAATAAGCAGTTTGAAATCAGGGAATGGAGAGGTGTGGCAACATTTATTCTGCATAGCTTGTCCTAGAGGAGTTCCTGGATAAATAATGATGGGCTCCATGGAGATGACTAATAGGCGTCAGCTGTCTGAGTGGATGAGAAGTAGGACTTGTAGTAAGAAAGTTGCCTGTTAAATTCCCCGACTGTGACAAATGCCTTGGGCAAGGAACTTTACCCTAAGTTGATCCACAGCCCTGTACTTACTCTTCTGGTAGACCCGAGGGGCTGGAACAGTGCAATGATCTAATTCCAGTGGGGGCACCCTTTTTTGTTAAAAGGGTTGGATCTATGTGTAATCAATGTGATCTGTAGTTATTTTTGGTCTTTTACTGTACCCTTCCTGAAAGCGCCTTGTGCACCTTCTGGTTGTTGTAAGGTGCTATATAAATACAATTTGATTGCTTTCCTATTTACACTGTGTTGTGGTGAAGAAGGGCAAGTCACATTGATCCAAGTGTAGTTTATTAATGAGGTCAGATTGACAATTTCAAACATAGCCTGTTGCTATTTTACTCTTGAAAATTAAAGAGACTTAATAACACATAATCTGATAGGAAGCACTGATGGTAGTCAAAAACTTCCAAATGTTTTTTTTTCATATCTATTAGAAAACAATACAATCAGAGTATATGTATTCTAAAAAAAGATTAACTTGGATGAAATCCAATCATGGTTCAAAACATTTTCATGATCTGTTTCAATTACATTTTTATTTAAGATCATTTAAAATGTTACCCTGTTTCTTTTAAGAAAAACGAATTTCATGATGAATTCTCTTAGCCTTCACAAATAGCATCATCAAGAAACAGCTATTAAACTGAAATATACTCAAAACAGAAAACTTCATTGATAATCATCCAGCTTGTTGTGGTGCTAATACTTCTGGCTCGTACATTTTGCCATTGAACCACGACGTCCACTAATTATTCTTAGACAAAATACATTTGAGATATGTATTTGGGTGGATGAACTACTGTATATCACTTAAGCCAGCAATGCTTAATACAAGTTCTTATTATGGCGACGCCAACTCGAGCTCTGGCATTTTTCACAAAGAAAATAGCACGCAGCCTGTGAAGAATGCGTTCAGCATCCATTCAAATAGTTATTCAAATAGTTACTAGTATCTATTTGCGTTTTACTAGTAAGTATTCATTAGATACTAGTATCTATTCTTTACTTACTAGTATCTATTGCAATTCTTACTAGTAACATTATTATTTTTACTAGTAAGAATTGCTTCTTTACTCGTCATTGTAAATTACTAGTAAAAATGACTACTTGATAGTTCAAGTTCAAATTTTACTAGTAACAATTCAATGTTTACTAGTAAGAATTTTAATAGATACTAGTAACAAAGGAATAGTTACTAGTATCTAATGGATTGTTACTAGTAAAACTGTAATATACAATTACATATTGCTATTGCTCTACATTCTGCTCTATTTACACAACCGTGTATACAATTACATATTGCTCTACATTCTGCTCTATATACACAACCGTATATACAATTACATATTGCTCTACATTCTGCTCTATTTACACAACCGTATATACAACTACATATTGCTCTACATTCTGCTCTATTTACACAACCGTATATACAATTACATATTGCTCTACATTCTGCTCTTATTTACACAACCGTATATACAATTACATATTGCTCTACATTCTGCTCTTATTAACACAACTGTATATACAATTACATATTGCACTACATTCTGCTCTATTTACACAACTGTATATACAATTCCATATTGCTCTACATTCTGCTCTATTTACACAACCGTATATACAATTACATATTGCTCTACATTCTGCTCTATTTACACAACCGTATATACAATTACATATGGCTCTACATTCTGCTCTATTTACACAACTGTATATACAATTACATATTGCTATTGCTCTACATTCTGCTCTATTCGCACAACTGTATATACAATTACATATTGCTCAACATTCTGCTCTATTTACACAACTGTATATACAATTACATATTGCACTACATTCTGCTCTATTCGCACAACTGTATATACAATTACATATTGCTCTACATTCTGCTCTATTCGCACAACTGTATATACAATTACATATCGCTCTACAATCTACTCTTTGCACATTTTGAAATCTGCTCTCATCACTACTCATATATGACAGACACTATATGTATCTATTGCTTAACCATTTACCAACCATTTAATCATTAATCTGCTAATATATCAGATAATACAGTGTTACTACTGATCAGATTGAATACCAAACATTTAATCATTAATCTGCTAATTTAACAGATAATACAGTGTTACTACTGATCAGATTGAATACCAACCATTTAATCATTAATCTGCTAATATATCAGATAATACAGTGTTACTACTGACCAGATTGAATACCAAACATTTAATCATTAATCTGTTAATATATCAGATAATACAGTGTTACTACTGATCAGATTGAATACCAACCATTTAATCATTAATCTGCTAATACATCAGATAATACAGTGTTACTACTGATCAGATTGAATACCAACCATTTAATCATGAATCTGCTAATATATCGGCTAATACAGTGTTACTACTGATCAGATTGAATACCAACCATTTAATCATTAATCTGCTAATATATCAGATAATACAGTGTTACTACTGATCAGATTGAATACCAACCATTTAATCATTAATCTGCTAATATATCAGATAATACAGTGTTACTACTGATCAGATTGAATACCAACCATTTAATCATTAATCTGTTAATATATCAGATAATACAGTGTTACTACTGATCAGATTGAATACCAACCATTTAATCATTAATCTGCTAATATATCAGATAATACAGTGTTACTACTGATCAGATTGAATACCAACCATTTAATCATTAATCTGTTAATATATCAGATAATACAGTGTTACTACTGATCAGATTGAATACCAACCATTTAATCATTAATCTGCTAAATCGGTCATTCCATGAAAACGTGCCATTTTGCATTATAAATATCTAATTTTCTAAGTACTGTTTTTAAAATTTTGAGGCACCTACTTGGATAAAGTAGATTATTACCTCTAAAATAAATCCTGTGTTATCGCAGGTTATCTTTTTTTTTAAATCAACAGAGGTATGTGTGCTATGTCAACCCTGTTACAAGCAATTTCATTTTCTATCTGAAAATTTTTTAAAGTCATATTTAGATAAAATGTGATATATCATGAATGATACCCCCACCTCCCTTTTTACATTAAGAGTGTTTTCAAATGGAAAATGTTGAGGAGTCTACTTATTCCCCAGGTGAATATAATATACTGATATACATTATGTGATTTATCAGCATCTTTTAAGAAAACGAAAACAAAGTAATAATAACACAATTATTTGAGTGAGACATTGTTTTATTTTACTTAACATAAAAAGTTGTTTATTTTATATTTGTCTTTTAATAATTTGTATTATATTACAGACTTATAGAAGTAACAGGGTTGACAACAGCATCCCCATTTGAAAGACATTTATTTTGGAGACAGATTTTAGTGGCTTTAGAATTGAAGATTATGGAAATAAATGATGATACTGCAGACAGTTGTGTTATTCAAAACATAAATTATTCATTTATTTTATTTGTTTCACAATAAAAATCATTTATTCAACATGCTTGGCCTTCAAATGCTAAAAAGCATAAACAAAACCCATAAAAAAATAAAAACAGGCATTTTAAGTAAATCATATTAGTGCTCTTGTAATATTCATGTATATTTAATAAATAATTATGTATACATAAATAATTCTAGTGTAGAACAGACACGTAGCCTCTAATGAGAGGATTGACAGCAACAGGGTTGACAGTAACAGAGTTGACAGCGACAGGGTTGACAGCGACAGGGTTGACAGCGACAGGGTTGACAGCGACAGGGTTGACAGCGACAGGGTTGACAGCGACAGGGTTGACAGCGACAGGGTTGACAGCGACAGGGTTGACAGCGACAGGGTTGACAGCGACAGGGTTGACAGCGACAGGGTTGACAGCGACAGGGTTGACAGCGACAGGGTTGACAGCGACAGGGTTGACAGCGACAGGGTTGACAGCGACAGGGTTGACAGCGACAGGGTTGACAGCGACAGGGTTGACAGCGACAGTGTTGACAGCGACAGGGTTGACAGCGACAGGGTTGACAGCGACAGGGTTGACAGCGACAGGGTTGACAGCGACAGGGTTGACAGCGACAGGGTTGACAGCGACAGGGTTGACAGTGACAGGGTTGACACAATATGTTATTTGGCAGTCATTACTAGCCATGTGGTGGACACCATAACACTCAAGAGAGGTTAAAATGCTGTTACATTTTTACATTTACATTTTAAATCAAATTACTTTTTAATGCATGATTTTATGGTAACAGTGTTGAAAAAATCACCTTGTCCCCTTCTGTCAGACAGAGCAAAAAAGTAAAAAACAAGTAGTTACAAGAAAACAACACTTGTCTTATCACCACCATCTTCCTGAAATGCAGATATTACTTCCTGGAAATTATTTTTGGGAAAGTTCATTTTCTCCAAGGGGGGTTTTATCCAAAAGTAACAGGGTTGACGACAACATGGGGACCAATGTAAAATTTAGATTTTTTTCATAATTAAAAAAAATATTACAAATAAAATTTCATAATGCATGAGCAAACACTTGAGGCTTTTTATAAGTGTATTTATTTTTATGATAGTTTGACTTTTTTATTCTTAAAGTGATACTAAACAAATCATATCGAGAGACAAGCCCTTTTTACTGCTTCTGCAATATACCAAATACAGAAACTGTTTAAAAACCTTTAAAAACAACAAAGAACTACGGAGCCCTGGAGGTGACATGAATCATTTATTTTTTAACTCGTGGCCACGACTTGCTTATCTCGTGGCCACGACTTACTAACTCGTGGCCACGACTTACTAACTCGTGGCCACGACTTACTAACTCGTGGCCACGACTTGCTTATCTCGTGGCCACGACTTGCTTATCTCGTGGCCACGACTTACTAACTCGTGGCCACGACTTGCTTATCTCGTGGCCACGACTTACTAACTCGTGGCCACGACTTGCTTATCTCGTGGCCACAACTTACTAACTTGTGGCCACGACTTGCTTATCTCGTGGCCACGACTTACTACTTCCTGTCCAACGTTTTTGTAATGGACTGTATGACATTTCCTTGAGTTTGATTAGCGGTAAGAATGGATAGAGATTCACTGATTTCTTTTTACTTTAATTTAGGGATGAGTTATAAAGACATTCTAACTACCCTTGCTTTACGGGGCTACATTATCTGTAAGAGGCATCTAATCAGAATATTAAGAACATTAGGGCTCTTCAGGCATCAATACGCTAATCTGCAAAGTGTCATTGATTTCATAATAAATCAACTGCAAGGTCCTGGAAGGCTTCATGGATATAGATGGATGTATGCCAAGTGCTTGGATTCAGGAATTCGAGCAAGGAAAGAAGACGTGCGGATCATTCTGGCTGAGCTTGATCCTGTAAACTCTCAAGCTCGCCGTAGACGGAGACTCAACCGGAGACAATATTTTCCCAGGGTCCTAATTTCATTTGGCACATCGATTCGTATGACAAACTCAAGCCATATGGAATATGCATTAACGGCTGTATCGACGGATATTCCCGTAAGATTGTTTGGCTGAAGTCAGCCTATACAAGCAGCGACCCTCGTGTCATTGGAAGCTACTTTGTTGGAGCCATGCAAGAGTTGGGAGGTGGCCCAAGGCTTGTACGCACCGACATGGGCACTGAAAATGTGGTGGTGAGAGACATTCAACGTAATTTGCGTTCAGATGGCAAGGACATTTGGGCAGGAGAAAAGAGCTTCATTGCAGGGGCAAGTACAGCCAACCAGAGGATTGAGAGTTGGTGGGGAGTTATGAGAAAAGAAGGTGTAGAGTATTGGATACAACTTTTTGGGCAGCTTAAGGATGAAGGGCTGTTTGCAGGAGACTTTGTGGACAAAGCACTAATGCAGTTTTGCTTCATGGGTACCATCCAGGTAAGAGAAAATGTACTGTATTTTAACTAAGCCTCCTAAAAGGCTTGATTACTAAGGGCAGTTTATATTTCCTTTTACTATAGATATTTCATTGACAAATTTAATTTAAATTGATCAACTGTAGAATTATAAAATAGACAGGTTACTTGTTAAATTTGATCAATCAGAAGTTGCTTCAAATCCCAAATTAACACCTAGGAAATTGTATTCATGTCTGTCATGTCATGAAAATATGGTTAGTTAGCTATATGTAGTATGATTTGATTCCTATCACTTTGGTTGGCAATTGTTGTATAAAATATTGTTTATTAATACATTTTACTTTGACTCACTCCTTTCACTTTATAGGATGAATTAAATAAAATCAAAGATGTTTGGAACTCTCATCGCATAAGGCCCTCAACAAACATGAACGTTCCAAGTGGAATACCTGGGATTATGTACCTGGCACCTCACTTGTGGGGTGCTGAAGACCTAATTGTTTCACATCATACTAATGAGTTGCATGTCTGCCAAGAGGTCTGCAAATCCCTTACCTCTTTACCATGTGATGAGGACATGTTTGATTTATGCACAATCACTATGGATGAATCAGGCCTGGGGTTTCCCAAAAATATGTCTGAAGCACTTGACTTGTACATATTGCTGAGAAGCAACATACGTCCTCAACTAATTGAGTAGATTCCTGGACCTCCACTCCAACCACACATGGACATGCACAGATGTTTGAATGCATCTGCTTAGTCTACTGTCTGAATTTGCTGTGCTTTGGTGTGCTGTGTATCCTTCAATTGCCAATAGTAAACTCTGTAGCTACCCTGGTTATAAAATACTCCATGCTTCGTATACTGATGTCCATTTGTATATTTATTCCTTCTCAAACTTTTCTAAAACACCATGAAAACAGTTTGCCTTGTAAACCAGCTGTGGAAAATTAACATGATCTGAAATGTTCGTCACTTTACCGTAATCTACAACTATTTTTCCTCTTCTGGCACTCGACTCTAACCTAACTTCCTGTAGTGTATCGTGTACTTCCTGTAGTGTATCAAAACAAATGTTCTTAGCTGTAAATATAATAAAAAACAGTATGACAGAGTATGACAAATCCTTTTGAAAGGTTGAAAATCAGCTCGCTACTTCCCAGTGCAGCTAGCAGCCCCTTCCTCGAGGAGGTTCTCTATGGTAAAACCTTAAGCAGCTATAAAGATTCTTTCTTACTTTATGTCTCAGACCAGGAGAGGGAAGTTCTGCAGAAGGCTTTGGAGGACTTTGACTCTATTGACAGTGATGCGCTTTTGAGTCATTGGAAGCACATGACTGTAACCAAGTACCAAACAAAGACAACTTGACCATGCTGTTGTCAACTAGAACACAAGGCTCTCATACAAGCACCAATGTATGTTATTGAGTGCTGGCGTCCGATTTTGGAGAGTTTGTCAAGCACATTACCGGTTGAAACCCTGCACAGTGTGATTCGAGAGAAGACCCCAACTGCAAAAGCAGTGAAAGAACCAATGACGCCACCACAGTCTATTGTTGCACTTTACCTGAAGAGGTATGTTGGTGAATTGGATCTACCCACACTTCAACTGAATAAGTCTATTACTAGAAAGACAGGAGGAAAAACCGAAGTTTAAAGCTTCATAATCAGGAGTTGCGTACCCGAGCACAATGTTGTGATTGGTTTACAAAACGTGCTATAATGTTTGCACGGTTTGCTACGAGTTATTATGCTGTTTTTGTAGTTTTTTGTCAATGTTAAGAGTTGTAAACAATAGAAGCACTTGTTCTATGGCTTTGACTGAATAGTTATTATGCTGTTTTGTAGTTTTTTTGGCATGTTTAAGAAGGTGTGTAGTAATGTCTTCGAATACTACTCAATTATTCAATAGTAAACAAATAAAAATGTTAAGAGTTGTAAACAATAGAAGCGCTTGTTCGATAGATTTGACTGAATAGTTATGTCCTTCAGATTCGCAAAGAATACTAAAAATATACACACACAAGCATCCAATCAACTGCAGTCTTGAATATATAAAACACCAAATAAATGGATCATCTTAAGCATTTAATTGAAGAATGAAGAATGACAAGCCAATATATTTACAGTTATTATTATTAATAGATGTTGGAAAAAATTATTGTACAGCAATATATGTATTGGATTCCTTAACTGAATCTCTGTCCTCCACACAACCTACTGATTATTAAGCATTCTCTTTACAGTCCTACACAGCAAGGTGATGTCACATCAAAATCCAATGAATATCCAGATCCAGTTTTATGTTGAGGTAGTCCAGCATGAAAGACCATGTTGGTATGCTGCCCCACCATGTCCTATGCGGGAAAAAACACAATTAGTTAATGTGACGATCAAGGCCGTGTTGAGAACAATTTGAGTGGGGTGGCCAAGATGTGGCCCAGACTTGGTTTAGGGGGCCTGTAAGATTTCAAATCAAATCACAGATTTTTAGGGCTGGCCCCGTGGTGGCCAATCAGATTTCAGGGGTTGCCATTGCCACCCCAGACCACCTCCTGGACCCTGTTGATGATGAAGCATATTACCTAACTTGAGAGATCTGATTAAAATAAACTCTTTAAAATTAATGCTAATAAGTGAGGAACTATTAAAGTGTTTTCACCATCCGTCACATTGATACACGGGCATCTCGCCAACCTGCATTAGTTAAAAGAGTGATCTATAGGAATGATCCTGAAGGTGACTGTATCAATGCCTTTTTTAAAGAGAGCATTATGGGAGTGATCCTGTAGGTGACTGTATCAATGCCTTTTTTAAAGAGAGCATTATGGGAGTGATCCTGTAGGTGACTGTACAAGTCATATTGTAGGTGTACATCCTTTTTAGGCAACCACTGCTCTGCAAAATACACTGATGGTACACTAGTAGTGCAGAATCTGTATTCTAACAGTGTGTAAACTTTAAACACACAACTTGCATCAGGCAAACTTACCTGTGTCATTCATTGGTTGGTGCCATGATTGAAGCACACCGGTGTTGCAAGGAGCCGTTTGAAACCGGAGTCACACCACCTGGTTGCATTCCAGCAGCACACCAGCAGGAGCATCCATGTAATTCCACAGGTTTAACGGCATGCAGCACAATCTAAAAATGAAGAACATATACTTGAGGGAAAGTTTGGATGTTTAGGCTACACATGCATTTACTTGACATTAGGAAGATTATTGTGAAACTAGGTTGAACAAAATTAAGGCAACAGCAGTAGAACATCAAAAAATATACATCTGCAAAAGCAGATATGGAACAACAAAGAGAGCATCTGCAACAGCCGAAAATAAAAAAAGCATATTGAACAAATGCACCTGAACCTGCACAGGTCTGAAACCATGATCTATTTACTACATATTAGAGTTTGGGGTATTTTGGTACTGTAGCACTGTCTGGATACAAACTAAATCTGATGAAATCCAACAGGGAACAGAAAGATTAGACTACATGATGTCCTGTTGATAAATAAAATACTACAGAAAGCCAGTAACGCATGTTGATGAGCAGGGACTTGAGCATGTTTTCGGACTCAGTGTTGGACTTTCTGTCAATGTAACCTGAAGTCTATATGTTTCACTTCCTCAATTCACTAAATCTGACATTTTTGTAAAAAGGGGGAAGATTATACCGAAGTAAAGTTGGTTGGATATTCAATATTGGATATTCGATATTGGATATTCAAAGGCCGAGTTCAGGTCCGGTTTTCCCGCAAGCAGCCTCACTACACCTCAGTTATCGACCGACAGAAACCTCCGTCAGCTTATAGTTAGGGACCGTAAATAAAGTACAAGTCTCAATGTTATTAATTCAATAGCTGAAACTTGCTATGTTGCATAGCATTTGGTCTTTAAATGAATGGTTTAAAACATGTTTAATAAACTCTGTTGACAATCTCAACGTGGTTTGATAAGTCTTTGCACAAAAAAGCAATTGAGTTTTACAGTTTTTAAATGTTTTATAAACATTTGTTTTCACCATTTCCTTAAACTGAGGCTGTGCAACATGTGTGTCCTCTATAAACAATTTGGAAGTGGTTTGGAGTTTGAAGGCCATGTTAAACAGCTATTGAATTAATAACATTGAGACATGTACTTTATAGACGATCCATACCTATAAGCACACAGAGGTTTCTGTTGGTCGATCACCGGGGTGTAGAGTGGCTGTTTGGAAAACCGGACCTGATCTGTCCGTTGAATATGCAATATCGAATGTCAAACCAACTTTACTTCTGTGAAGATTATCATACTGAAAAGGGATTCAATGTTTAACCACATACAAACAACCTAACAGCAGACTATGATTCTTTAACTGCCGCAACAGCATTTCTGAGTTAATGTATGTAGCCGTGACCATCCAAACTAATAATGGCTGTTAAAGTTAGCTAGCGCCTTTGAGGCTGCACAGGCAACAATTTAATAACCACTGACATACCCAAGTGAAAGCCGAAATATCTTAATAGCATTAATAATCGGTCACAATGTTCGAATTAGTTCAAATAGGTTCAGAATCAGCCAAAAACGTATCCTATCTAACAAGTTGACGATTCGCTTATTAAACATAACAAGCTAGCAATCAGCATTAACAGAATTAAAGCCACTTACCTCTATAATTGGAGATAACATTATCGTAGAAGAACTTGTATTCTTTCTCCAACTTGGAAGACTTTACCTTGGAGTGTTTATTCACGAGTAGGGTGGCCAGCTTCAATACAGAATAATAAAGGATGCTTGCTGTTTATCACGGCTGTAGTCTTGTAGGCACTGCTGATTCAAAACAAGACGCGCTATTTTATTCTCAAATACGGGACGATTCCGTATTTAAAGGGACGGGTGGCAACCCTATTCCCGAGCCACACCATAATCTTGACCAACTTTCGGGAAATGCTCACTGTCGAGCAATAATAGGCAGTCATGAACGCAATAACCTAAAGATGTATACTGTTTCAGCAATTAATGGCGGCTACTTCCGCTTTCTATTGTGATGCAATAAAAGCCTATATTGGACAGGAAGTGCTAACTCGTGGCCACGAGATAAGCTAGTCGTGGCCACAAGTTAGTAAGTTGTGGCCACGAGATAAGCAAGTCGTGGCCACGAGTTAGTAAGTTGTGGCCACGAGATAAGCAAGTTGTGGCCACAAGTTAGTAAGTCGTGGCCACGAGTTAAAAAATAAATGATTCATGTCACCTCCAGGGCTCCGTAAAGAACGGATTTTAAAAGAGTAAATTTTTTTTTTTCACATTACACTACTAAATAAAAAAATATATAAAAAATATGGTTAATTCAGCTTTACTAGACACTTTTGTTTGAAGGACATAAAATGGCACGTTTTCATGGAATGACGCTAAAAAAATCAGGAAATATATCTCCATTGAAACACCAGCAGAGCTTGCACATATTAGCTGATCTAGAATCATGTCATTTATTCCCCTATTATTTATATTAAGGATAGAAGGGTGTGTGATTTGATCCTAGATCAGTGGTTCCAGCCAAGATCTCCGAAATAGCTTTAATAGGATCAGAAGGGATATCATGAAAAGTGCTTACAGTACAAGAGAGGAGGTTAAACCCAGCCTCTATTGAGACTAAATCCTACTCTACTGTTGGATATAAATAACACTGTTCAGAAACACAAGAGACGAGGTTAAACCCAGCCTCTATTGAGACTAAATCCTACTCTACTGTTGGATATAAATAACACTGTTCAGAAACACAAGAGAGGAGGTTAAACCCAGCCTCTATTGAGACTAAATCCTACTCTACTGTTGGATATAAATAACACTGTTCAGAAACACAAGAGAGGAGGTTAAACCCAGCCTCTATTGAGACTAAATCCTACTCTACTGTTGGATATAAATAACACTGTTCAGAAACACAAGAGAGGAGGTTAAACCCAGCCTCTATTGAGACTAAATCCTACTCTACTGTTGGATATAAATAACACTGTTCAGAAACACAAGAGAGGAGGTTAAACCCAGCCTCTATTGAGACTAAATCCTACTCTACTGTTGGATATAAATAACACTGTTCAGAAACACAAGAGAGGAGGTTAAACCCAGCCTCTATTGAGACTAAATCCTACTCTACTGTTGGATATAAATAACACTGTTCAGAAACACAAGAGAGGAGGTTAAACCCAGCCTCTATTGAGACTAAATCCTACTCTACTGTTGGATATAAATAACACTGTTCAGAAACACAAGAGAGGAGGTTAAACCCAGCCTCTATTGAGACTAAATCCTACTCTACTGTTGGATATAAATAACACTGTTCAGAAACACAAGAGAGGAGGTTAAACCCAGCCTCTATTGAGACTGAATCCTACTCTACCTTTGGATATAAATAACACTGTTCAGAAACACAAGAAAGGAGGTTAAACCCAGCCTCTATTGAGACTAAATCCTACTCTACTGTTGGATATGAATAACACTGTTCAGAAACACAAGAGAGGAGGTTAAACCCAGCCTCTATTGAGACTAAATCCTACTCTACTGTTGGATATAAATAACACTGTTCAGAAACACAAGAGAGGAGGTTAAACCCAGCCTCTATTGAGACTAAATCCTAATCTACTGTTGGATATAAATAACACTGTTCAGAAACACAAGAGAGGAGGTTAAACCCAGCCTCTATTGAGACTAAATCCTACTCTACTGTTGGATATAAATAACACTGTTCAGAAACACAAGAGAGGAGGTTAAACCCAGCCTCTATTGAGACTAAATCCTACTCTACTGTTGGATATAAATAACACTGTTCAGAAACACAAGAGAGGAGGTTAAACCCAGCCTCTATTGAGACTAAATCCTACTCTACTGTTGGATATAAATAACACTGTTCAGAAAAACAAGAGAGGAGGTTAAACCCAGCCTCTATTGAGACTAAATCCTACTCTACTGTTGGATATAAATAACACTGTTCAGAAACACAAGAGAGGAGGTTAAACCCAGCCTCTATTGAGACTAAATCCTACTCTACTGTTGGATATAAATAACACTGTTCAGAAACACAAGAGAGGAGGTTAAACCCAGCCTCTATTGAGACTAAATCCTACTCTACCTTTGGATATAAATAACACTGTTCAGAAACACAAGAAAGGAGGTTAAACCCAGCCTCTATTGAGACTAAATCCTACCCTACTGTTGGATATAAATAACACTGTTCAGAAACACAAGAGAGGAGGTTAAACCCAGCCTCTATTGAGACTAAATCCTACTCTACTGTTGGATATAAATAACACTGTTCAGAAACACAAGAGAGGAGGTTAAACCCAGCCTCTATTGAGACTAAATCCTACTCTACTGTTGGATATAAATAACACTGTTCAGAAACACAAGAGAGGAGGTTAAACCCAGCCTCTATTCCTACTCTACTGTTGGATATAAATAACACTGAGACTAAATCCTACTCTACTGTTGGATATAAATAACACTGTTCAGAAACACAAGAGAGGAGGTTAAACCCAGCCTCTATTGAGACTAAATCCTACTCTACTGTTGGATATAAATAACACTGTTCAGAAACACAAGAGAGGAGGTTAAACCCAGCCTCTATTGAGACTAAATCCTACTCTACCTTTGGATATAAATAACACTGTTCAGAAACACAAGAGAGGAGGTTAAACCCAGCCTCTATTGAGACTAAATCCTACCCTACTGTTGGATATAAATAACACTGTTCAGAAACACAAGAGAGGAGGTTAAACCCAGCCTCTATTGAGACTAAATCCTACTCTACTGTTGGATATAAATAACACTGTTCAGAAACACAAGAGAGGAGGTTAAACCCAGCCTCTATTGAGACTAAATCCTACTCTACTGTTGGATATAAATAACACTGTTCAGAAACACAAGAGAGGAGGTTAAACCCAGCCTCTATTGAGACTAAATCCTACTCTACTGTTGGATATAAATAACACTGTTCAGAAACACAAGAGAGGAGGTTAAACCCAGCCTCTATTGAGACTAAATCCTACTCTACTGTTGGATATAAATAACACTGTTCAGAAACACAAGAGAGGAGGTTAAACCCAGCCTCTATTGAGACTAAATCCTACTCTACCTTTGGATATATATATAACACTGTTCAGAAACACAAGAAAGGAGGTTAAACCCAGCCTCTATTGAGACTAAATCCTACTCTACTGTTGGATATAAATAACACTGTTCAGAAACACAAGAGAGGAGGTTAAACCCAGCCTCTATTGAGACTAAATCCTACTCTACTGTTGTATATAAATAACACTGTTCAGAAACACAAGAGAGGAGGTTAAACCCAGCCTCTATTGAGACTAAATCCTAATCTACTGTTGGATATAAATAACACTGTTCAGAAACACAAGAGAGGAGGTTAAACCCAGCCTCTATTGAGACTAAATCCTACTCTACTGTTGGATATAAATAACACTGTTCAGAAACACTAAGAGAGGAGGTTAAACCCAGCCTCTATTGAGACTAAATCCTACTCTACTGTTGGATATAAATAACACTGTTCAGAAACACTAGAGAGGAGGTTAAACCCAGCCTCTATTGAGACTAAATCCTACTCTACTGTTGGATATAAATAACACTGTTCAGAAAACACAAGAGAGGAGGTTAAACCCAGCCTCTATTGAGACTAAATCCTACTCTACTGTTGGATATAAATAACACTGTTCAGAAACACAAGAGAGGAGGTTAAACCCAGCCTCTATTGAGACTAAATCCTACTCTACTGTTGGATATAAATAACACTGTTCAGAAACACAAGAGAGGAGGTTAAACCCAGCCTCTATTGAGACTAAATCCTACTCTACTGTTGGATATAAATAACACTGTTCAGAAACACAAGAGAGGAGGTTAAACCCAGCCTCTATTGAGACTAAATCCTACTCTACTGTTGGATATAAATAACACTGTTCAGAAACACAAGAGAGGAGGTTAAACCCAGCCTCTATTGAGACTAAATCCTACTCTACTGTTGGATATAAATAACACTGTTCAGAAACACAAGAGAGGAGGTTAAACCCAGCCTCTATTGAGACTAAATCCTACTCTACTGTTGGATATAAATAACACTGTTCAGAAACACAAGAGAGGAGGTTAAACCCAGCCTCTATTGAGACTAAATCCTACTCTACTGTTGGATATAAATAACACTGTTCAGAAACACTAGAGAGGAGGTTAAACCCAGCCTCTATTGAGACTAAATCCTACTCTACTGTTGGATATAAATAACACTGTTCAGAAACACAAGAGAGGAGGTTAAACCCAGCCTCTATTGAGACTAAATCCTACTCTACTGTTGGATATAAATAACACTGTTCAGAAACACAAGAGAGGAGGTTAAACCCAGCCTCTATTGAGACTAAATCCTACTCTACTGTTGGATATAAATAACACTGTTCAGAAACACAAGAGAGGAGGTTAAACCCAGCCTCTATTGAGACTAAATCCTACTCTACTGTTGGATATAAATAACACTGTTCAGAAACACAAGAGAGGAGGTTAAACCCAGCCTCTATTGAGACTAAATCCTACTCTACTGTTGGATATAAATAACACTGTTCAGAAACACAAGAGAGGAGGTTAAACCCAGCCTCTATTGAGACTAAATCCTACTCTACTGTTGGATATAAATAACACTGTTCAGAAACACAAGAGAGGAGGTTAAACCCAGCCTCTATTGAGACTAAATCCTACTCTACTGTTGGATATAAATAACACTGTTCAGAAACACAAGAGAGGAGGTTAAACCCAGCCTCTATTGAGACTAAATCCTACTCTACTGTTGGATATAAATAACACTGTTCAGAAACACAAGAGAGGAGGTTAAACCCAGCCTCTATTGAGACTAAATCCTACTCTACTGTTGGATATAAATAACACTGTTCAGAAACACAAGAAAGGAGGTTAAACCCAGCCTCTATTGAGACTAAATCCTACCCTACTGTTGGATATAAATAACACTGTTCAGAAACACAAGAGAGGAGGTTAAACCCAGCCTCTATTGAGACTAAATCCTACTCTACTGTTGGATATAAATAACACTGTTCAGAAACACAAGAGAGGAGGTTAAACCCAGCCTCTATTGAGACTAAATCCTACTCTACTGTTGGATATAAATAACACTGTTCAGAAACACAAGAGAGGAGGTTAAACCCAGCCTCTATTGAGACTAAATCCTACTCTACTGTTGGATATAAATAACACTGTTCAGAAACACAAGAGAGGAGGTTAAACCCAGCCTCTATTGAGACTAAATCCTACTCTACTGTTGGATATAAATAACACTGTTCAGAAACACTAGAGAGGAGGTTAAACCCAGCCTCTATTGAGACTAAATCCTACCCTACTGTTGGATATAAATAACACTGTTCAGAAACACAAGAGAGGAGGTTAAACCCAGCCTCTATTGAGACTAAATCCTACTCTACTGTTGGATATAAATAACACTGTTCAGAAACACAAGAGAGGAGGTTAAACCCAGCCTCTATTGAGACTAAATCCTACCCTACTGTTGGATATAAATAACACTGTTCAGAAACACAAGAGAGGAGGTTAAACCCAGCCTCTATTGAGACTAAATCCTACTCTACTGTTGGATATAAATAACACTGTTCAGAAACACAAGAGAGGAGGTTAAACCCAGCCTCTATTGAGACTTAGCTTTGCATTTTGTGTTTTCAGACAGACTAAAGAAGGTAGGAAGCTACTTTAGACTATTGGGATGCTGTCAGCAGTGATCCATATGATATAGGAAGCTACTTTAGACTATTGGGATGCTGTCAGCAGTGATCCATATGATATAGGAAGCTACTTTAGACTATTGGGATGCTGTCAGCAGTGATCCATATGATATAGGAAGCTACTTTAGACTATTGAGTCCATTATTCAATAAAATGGTGTGACAGTGTAAAATATGAAAGGCAATAAAATATTTGTCTGTTAATAAACAGGAAGATCATTATATGTTGTTTATTTTGTGACTGTTAAATTAGATGATATATTACATTTGATCGTGCTCATTATTAAAGAAGCATTACAGAAAGGCCCTGGAGGAGCGGAGGGGAAGAAACGAGGAGGAGGAGAGGGGGGGGAGGAGAGAGGAGGGGGAGGAGAGGAGGAGGAGGAGAGGAGGAGGGAGAGGAGAGGGGGAGAGGAGGGAGAGGGGGAGGGGGGGGGGGGGGGGGGAGGGGGAGGGGGAGGAGAGGAGAGGAGGGAGGGGAGGAGGAGAGGGGGAGAGGAGGGGGAGGAGGAGGGAGAGAGGAGAGGAGGGAGGGAGGAGGGGGGGAGGAGAGGAGGGGGAGGAGGGGGGGAGGAGAGGAGGGGAGGAGGAGGAGAGGGGGAGAGGAGGGGGAGGAGGAGAGGAGGAGGAGGGAGGAGGGGAGGAGGGAGGAGAGGAGGGGAGGGGAGGAGGAGGAGAGGATGAGAGGAGAGGAGGGGGAGGAGGAGAGGGGGAGGAGAGGAGAGAGGAGAGGAGGAGGAGAGGAGGAGGAGGAGAGAGGAGGAGAGGAGAGAGGAGGTGAGAGGAGAGGAGAGGAGGAGAGGAGGGGAGGGGAGTTGAGAGGAGAGGAGGAGAGAGGAGGAGAGAGGAGGTGAGAGGAGGTGAGAGGGGAGTGGAGGTGAGGCTGGCTCATTCTTCTCCATAATCCTTCAATCCTAATCGGGTTCCAGAAGTATTAATGACACCAAACGCATGACGCTTATTGTTTCTTCACAACAACAACTTCACTGAGTTTAGATCAACATAACTGAATGTAATCAGACTGTTTGATTATAGTGAAATCACCATTGGATCAGCTGTTTGTCTGCAGTACCACGAGTAGCTAAAGTTTATCCAGACTTTGGATAATGCACTCCTCTGAGCAGATTTAAAGGTAAGTCTAAGCTAAGAACGATTTTAAGAACGGTTCAATTGTTATTGTATATATTATATTATACTTGGTATATTTATCATCTGTTCATAAAAGTAATCATCATAATATTATCAGTAAAAGTATTCCTCTAGAATTGAGGGACCTTCTCAGAGCCGACAAAATAAAAGCAAATTAGGTGTTATTTAAAAAAAGTTAGCATGTGTTGGTCCAATGAGCAAGATAGTTTTAGTTTGTTTTGTCTAGCTGAAAATAAATTGTAGACCTCCTATTGCTTTCTATTTGACAGGCTTACCTAAACACGCCTCACATCGTCCCAAACACGCCTCACGTCATCCCAAACACGCCTCATGTCGTCCCACGTCGTCCCAAACACGCCTCATGTCGTCCCAAACACGCCTCACGTCGTCCCAAACACACCTCACATCCCAAACACGCCTCACGTCGTCCCAAACATGCCTCACATCCCAAACACGCCTCACGTCGTCCCAAACACGCCTCACGTCGTGCCAAACACGCCTCACGTCGTCCCAAACACGCCTCCCGTCGTCCCACGTCGTCCCAAACACGCCTCAAGTCGTCCCAAACACGCCTCACAACCCAAACACGCCTCACGTCGTCCCAAACACGCCTCACATCCCAAACACCCCTCGCGTCGTCCCAAACACGCCTCACGTCTCAAACACACCTCTTGTCATCCCAAACACGCCCCACGTCATCCCAAACACGCCTCACGTCGTCCCAAACACGCCTCACGTCGTCCCAAACACGCCTCACGTCGTCCCAAACACGCCTCACGTCGTCCCAAACACGCCTCACGTCGTCCCAAACAAGCCTCACGTCGTCCCGAACATGCCTCACGTCTTCCCAAACACACCTCGCGTCATCCCAAACACGCCTCACGTCCCAAACACGCCTCACGTCCAAACAAGCCTCACATCCCAAACACGCCTCACGTCCCAAACACCCTTTGTGTCGTCCCAAACACGCCTCAGGTCCCAAACACACCTCTTGTCGTCCCAAACACGCCTCACGTCCCAAACACACCTCTTGTCGTCCCAAACACGCCTCACGTCCCAAACACGCCTCACGTCCCAAACACACCTCTTGTCGTCCCAAACACTTCGTGAATATCTGTGACAGTATTTTGACAGAGCTTTCACCCCATCTTTATTAAATTCTCCTGTCTGTTTTGTGAAGCAAGATTAACATAGACTAATGTGAATCACTAAAGATTGTGTGTGCGGTTTGTGTCAAAAGATGTGTTCTTTGTCCCAGGGACGATAAAAAAGAAGAGATGAAGAAAGAAAAGAAAGAGAAAAAAGAGTAAAATAAATGAATTTACCTTTTCCATAACTGCCATGAACAGTATATTGCTTTTTATTGTGAAATGAATATTGTAATTCATAATCAATACATATCACCACATACAGTTTATTACTTTTTATTGTAAAATGAATTATGTAATTCATAATCAATACATATCACAACATACAGTAT
The DNA here is from genome assembly GCA_029465975.1 of Dallia pectoralis. NCBI lineage: Eukaryota > Metazoa > Chordata > Actinopteri > Esociformes > Umbridae > Dallia > Dallia pectoralis. Next base: position 19,680,307 of record CM055742.1, on the reverse strand, counting down.
ATTCCTTTTATTGTTAAATGAATAATGTAATTCGTAATCAATACATATCACCACATAAAGTTTATTCCTTTTATTGTAAAATGAATAATGTAATTCGTAATCAATACATATCACCACATAAAGTGTATTCCTTTTATTGTAAAATGAATCATTTAATTCGTAATCAATACATATCAGCACACAAAGTTTATTACTTTTTATTGTAAAATGAATAATGTAATTCGTAATCAATACATATCACAACTTAAAGTTTATTGCTTTTATTGTAAAATGAATCATTTAATTCGTAATCAATACATATCACCACATACAGTTTATTCCTTTTATTGTAAAATGAATCATTTAATTCATAATCAATACATATCAGCACCTACGGTTTATCACTTTTATTGTAAAATGAATAATGTAATTCATAATCAATACATATCAGCACATACAGTTTATTCCTTTGATTGTAAAATGATTGATGTAATTCATAATCAATACATATCACCACATACAGTTTATTCCTTTTATTGTAAAATGAATCATTTAATTCATAATCAATACATATCAGCACCTACGGTTTATCACTTTTATTGTAAAATGAATAATGTAATTCATAATCAATACATATCAGCACATACAGTTTATTCCTTTGATTGTAAAATGATTAATGTAATTCATAATCAATACATATCACCACATACAGTATATTCCTTTTATTGTAAAATGAATTATGTAATTCATAATCAATACATATCACCACATACAGTATATTCCTTTTATTGTAAATCAATTCATAATCAATACATATCAGCACATAAAGTTTATTCCTTTTATTGTAAAATGAATAATGTAATTCATAATCAATACATATCAGCATCTACAGTTTATTACTCTCCTTTCAGGCCCGCAGAAGTGTTTGTCATCAACCCAGCAGGCAGTCTGTACTACAACTGGCTGTTCATCATCACATTACCAGTCATGTACAATTGGACCATGATCATAGCCAGGTAAACACTGCTTCAGTTGAAATTGTACTACCACTCTATTTAGAGCTAGTTCATACAGATAATCATGTTAAATTTCAACAAGTTTTATATTAATCTTTTCAAATAAGGACAATGTTTGTCTGGCGTCGACGTTCCCCTTGTTCAAATATTGGCATAAAGCATGTCTGAGCATATAAGCTAACAGACTGCCCTGCTCTGTCTTCTCTGTACCAGGACCTGCTTCTATGCTAACAGACTGCCCTGGTCTGTCTCCTCTGTACCAGGACTTGCTTCTATGCTAACAGACTGCCCTGCTCTGTCTCCTCTGTACCAGGACTTGCTTCTATGCTAACAGACTGCCCTGCTCTGTCTCTTCTGTACCAGGACTTGCTTCTTTGCTAACAGACTGCCCTGCTCTGTCTTCTTTGTACCAGGACCTGCTTCTATGCTAACAGACTGCCCTGCTCTGTCTCCTCTGTACCAGGACTTGCTTCTATGCTTACAGACTGCCCTGCTCTGTCTCCTCTGTACCAGGACTTGCTTCTATGCTAACAGACTGCCCTGCTCTGTCTCCTCTGTACCAGGACTTGCTTCTATGCTAACAGACTGCCCTGCTCTGTCTCTTCTGTACCAGGACTTGCTTCTATGCTAATAGACTGCCCTGCTCTGTCTTCTTTGTACCAGGACCTGCTTCTATGCTAACAGACTGCCCTGCTCTGTCTCCTCTGTACCAGGACTTGCTTCTATGCTAACAGACTGCCCTGCTCTGTCTCTTCTGTACTAGGACTTGCTTCTATGCTAACAGACTGCCCTGCTGTGTCTCTTCTGTACCAGGACTTGCTTCTATGCTAACAGACTGCCCTGCTCTGTATTCTTTGTACCAGGACCTGCTTCTATGCTAACAGACTGCCCTGCTCTGTCTCTTCTGTACCAGGACTTGCTTCTTTGCTAACAGACTGCCCTGCTCTGTCTTCTTTGTACCAGGACCTGCTTCTATGCTAACAGACTGCCCTGCTCTGTCTTCTCTGTACCAGGACCTGCTTCTATGCTAACAGACTGCCCTGCTCTGTCTCCTCTGTACCAGGACTTGCTTCTATGCTAACAGACTGCCCTGCTCTGTCTCCTCTGTACCAGGACTTGCTTCTATGCTAACAGACTGCCCTGCTCTGTCTCTTCTGTACCAGGACTTGCTTCTTTGCTAACAGACTGCCCTGCTCTGTCTTCTTTGTACCAGGACCTGCTTCTATGCTAACAGACTGCCCTGCTCTGTCTCCTCTGTACCAGGACTTGCTTCTATGCTAACAGACTGCCATGCTCTGTCTCCTCTGTACCAGGACTTGCTTCTATGCTAACAGACTGCCCTGCTCTGTCTCTTCTGTACCAGGACTTGCTTCTATGCTAATAGACTGCCCTGCTCTGTCTTCTTTGTACCAGGACCTGCTTCTATGCTAACAGACTGCCCTGCTCTGTCTCCTCTGTACCAGGACTTGCTTCTATGCTAACAGACTGCCCTGCTCTGTCTCTTCTGTACTAGGACTTGCTTCTATGCTAACAGACTGCCCTGCTGTGTCTCTTCTGTACCAGGACTTGCTTCTATGCTAACAGACTGCCCTGCTCTGTATTCTTTGTACCAGGACCTGCTTCTATGCTAACAGACTGCCCTGCTCTGTCTCCTCTGTACCAGGACCTGCTTCTATGCTAACAGACTGCCCTGCTCTGTCTCTTCTGTACCAGGACTTGCTTCTATGCTAAGAGACTGCCCTGCTCTGTCTTCTTTGTACCAGGACCTGCTTCTATGCTAACAGACTGCCCTGCTCTGTCTCTTCTGTACCAGGACTTGCTTCTATGCTAACAGACTGCCCTGCTCTGTCTTCTCTGTACCAGGACTTGCTTCTATGCTAACAGACTGCCCTGCTCTGTCTCTTCTGTACCAGGACTTGCTTCTATGCTAACAGACTGCCCTGCTCTGTATTCTTTGTACCAGGACCTGCTTCTATGCTAACAGACTGCCCTGCTCTGTCTCCTCTGTACCAGGACCTGCTTCTATGCTAACAGACTGCCCTGCTCTGTCTCCTCTGTACCAGGACTTGCTTCTATGCTAAGAGACTTCCCTGCTCTGTCTTCTTTGTACCAGGACCTGCTTCTATGCTAACAGACTGCCCTGCTCTGTCTCTTCTGTACCAGGACTTGCTTCTATGCTAACAGACTGCCCTGCTCTGTCTTCTTTGTACCAGGACCTGCTTCTATGCTAACAGACTGCCCTGCTCTGTCTCCTCTGTACCAGGACTTGCTTCTATGCTAACAGACTGCCCTGCTCTGTCTCTTCTGTACCAGGACTTGCTTCTATGCTAACAGACTGCCCTGCTCTGTCTTCTTTGTACCAGGACCTGCTTCTATGCTAACAGACTGCCCTGCTCTGTCTCCTCTGTACCAGGACTTGCTTCTATGCTAACAGACTGCCATGCTCTGTCTCTTCTGTACTAGGACTTGCTTCTATGCTAACAGACTGCCCTGCTCTGTCTCTTCTGTACCAGGACTTGCTTCTATGCTAACAGACTGCCCTGCTCTGTATTCTTTGTACCAGGACCTGCTTCTATGCTAACAGACTGCCCTGCTCTGTCTCCTCTGTACCAGGACTTGCTTCTATGCTAACAGACTGCCCTGCTCTTTCTCCTCTGTACCAGGACTTGCTTCTATGCTAACAGACTGCCCTGCTCTGTCTCTTCTGTACCAGGACTTGCTTCTTTGCTAACAGACTGCCCTGCTCTGTCTTCTTTGTACCAGGACCTGCTTCTATGCTAACAGACTGCCCTGCTCTGTCTCCTCTGTACCAGGACTTGCTTCTATGCTAACAGACTGCCCTGCTCTGTCTCCTCTGTACCAGGACTTGCTTCTATGCTAACAGACTGCCCTGCTCTGTCTCTTCTGTACCAGGACTTGCTTCTATGCTAATAGACTGCCCTGCTCTGTCTTCTTTGTACCAGGACCTGCTTCTATGCTAACAGACTGCCCTGGTCTGTCTCTTCTGTACCAGGACTTTCTTCTATGCTAACATACTTCCCTGCTCTGTCTCTTCTGTACCAGGACTTTCTTCTATGCTAACAGACTGCCCTGCTCTGTATTCTTTGTACCAGGACCTGCTTCTATGCTAACAGACTGCCCTGCTCTGTCTCCTCTGTACCAGGACTTGCTTCTATGCTAACAGACTGCCCTGCTCTGTCTCTTCTGTACCAGGACTTGCTTCTTTGCTAACAGACTGCCCTGCTCTGTCTTCTTTGTACCAGGACCTGCTTCTATGCTAACAGACTGCCCTGCTCTGTCTCCTCTGTACCAGGACTTGCTTCTATGCTTACAGACTGCCCTGCTCTGTCTCCTCTGTACCAGGACTTGCTTCTATGCTAACAGACTGCCCTGCTCTGTCTCTTCTGTACCAGGACTTGCTTCTATGCTAATAGACTGCCCTGCTCTGTCTTCTTTGTACCAGGACCTGCTTCTATGCTAACAGACTGCCCTGCTCTGTCTCCTCTGTACCAGGACTTGCTTCTATGCTAACAGACTGCCCTGCTCTGTCTCTTCTGTACCAGGACTTGCTTCTATGCTAACAGACTGCCCTGCTCTGTCTCTTCTGTACTAGGACTTGCTTCTATGCTAACAGACTGCCCTGCTCTGTCTCTTCTGTACCAGGACTTGCTTCTATGCTAACAGACTGCCCTGCTCTGTATTCTTTGTACCAGGACCTGCTTCTATGCTAACAGACTGCCCTGCTCTGTCTCCTCTGTACCAGGACCTGCTTCTATGCTAACAGACTGCCCTGCTCTGTCTCCTCTGTACCAGGACTTGCTTCTATGCTAAGAGACTTCCCTGCTCTGTCTTCTTTGTACCAGGACCTGCTTCTATGCTAACAGACTGCCCTGCTCTGTCTCTTCTGTACCAGGACTTGCTTCTATGCTAACAGACTGCCCTGCTCTGTCTTCTTTGTACCAGGACCTGCTTCTAAGCTAACAGACTGCCCTGCTCTGTCTCCTCTGTACCAGGACTTGCTTCTATGCTAAGAGACTGCCCTGCTCTGTCTTTTTGTACCAGGACTTGCTTCTATGCTAACAGACTGCCCTGCTCTGTCTCTTCTGTACCAGGACTTGCTTCTATGCTAACAGACTGCCCTGCTCTGTCTTCTTTGTACCAGGACCTGCTTCTATGCTAACAGACTGCCCTGCTCTGTCTCCTCTGTACCAGGACTTGCTTCTATGCTAACAGACTGCCCTGCTCTGTCTCTTCTGTACTAGGACTTGCTTCTATGCTAACAGACTGCCCTGCTCTGTCTCTTCTGTACCAGGACTTGCTTCTATGCTAACAGACTGCCCTGCTCTGTATTCTTTGTACCAGGACCTGCTTCTATGCTAACAGACTGCCCTGCTCTGTCTCCTCTGTACCAGGACTTGCTTCTATGCTAACAGACTGCCCTGCTCTGTCTCCTCTGTACCAGGACTTGCTTCTATGCTAACAGACTGCCCTGCTCTGTCTCTTCTGTACCAGGACTTGCTTCTTTGCTAACAGACTGCCCTGCTCTGTCTTCTTTGTACCAGGACCTGCTTCTATGCTAACAGACTGCCCTGCTCTGTCTCCTCTGTACCAGGACTTGCTTCTATGCTAACAGACTGCCCTGCTCTGTCTCCTCTGTACCAGGACTTGCTTCTATGCTAACAGACTGCCCTGCTCTGTCTCTTCTGTACCAGGACTTGCTTCTATGCTAATAGACTGCCCTGCTCTGTCTTCTTTGTACCAGGACCTGCTTCTATGCTAACAGACTGCCCTGCTCTGTCTCCTCTGTACCAGGACTTGCTTCTATGCTAACAGACTGCCCTGCTCTGTCTCCTCTGTACCAGGACTTGCTTCTATGCTAACAGACTGCCCTGCTCTGTCTCTTCTGTACCAGGGCTTTCTTCTCTGCTAACAGACTGCCCTGCTCTGTCTCTTCTGTACCAGGACTTGCTTCTATGCTAACAGACTGCCCTGGTCTGTCTCTTCTGTACCAGGGCTTTCTTCTATGCTAACAGACTGCCCTGCTCTGTCTCTTCTGTACCAGGACTTTCTTCTATGCTAACAGACTGCCCTGCTCTGTCTCTTCTGTACCAGGGCTTTCTTCTATGCTAACAGACTGCCCTGCTCTGTCTCTTCTGTACCAGGGCTTTCTTCTATGCTAACAGACTGCCCTGCTCTGTCTCTTCTGTACCAGGGCTTTCTTCTATGCTAACAGACTGCCCTGGTCTGTCTCTTCTGTACCAGGGCTTTCTTCTATGCTAACAGACTGCCCTGGTCTGTCTCTTCTGTACCAGGGCTTTCTTCTATGCTAACAGACTGCCCTGGTCTGTCTCTTCTGTACCAGGGCTTTCTTCTATGCTAACAGACTGCCCTGGTCTGTCTCTTCTGTACCAGGACTTTCTTCTATGCTAACAGACTGCCCTGGTCTGTCTCTTCTGTACCAGGGCTTTCTTCTATGCTAACAGACTGCCCTGCTCTGTCTCTTCTGTACCAGGACTTTCTTCTATGCTAACAGACTGCCCTGGTCTGTCTCTTCTGTACCAGGGCTTGCTTCTATGCTAACAGACTGCCCTGGTCTGTCTCTTCTGTACCAGGGCTTCCTTCGAGCAGCTGCAACATAATCACTTGGCTGTCTGGTTTATCCTGGACTACACTTCTGATATCCTCTACTTGGCTGACATGGCCTTCAGGACAAGGACAGGTGTGTGTCGGTGTTGAAGTGCATTTTTTATTTTATATTTATTTTGAATCTTATGTTTAATCTAATGTTTTCTCAGGCTTCTTGGAACAAGGTCTCCTCATCAAAGAGGAGAAGCTTCTGAGGGAGCGTTACTTCAGCAGTTTTCACTTCAAGCTGGATGTCATATCCATGCTGCCCACTGATGTGCTCTACTTGTATTTGGGCTTCAGTTACCCAGAGATCCGCCTAAACAAGCTCCTCCGCATCACACGCATGCTGGAGTTCTTCATTCGCTCCGAGACAAGGACAAACTACACCAACCTCTTCCGCATATCAAACTTGGTCTTGTACATTGTCATCATCATCCATTGGAATGCCTGCTTCTACTATTCCTTTTCCAAGGTTTCTGAGTTTTTGAAATGCTGGCTATACTTTTTGAGACATAGTTATTTATTTATTATGTATAAGTCCTGCATATCCTGTATATTGTAAATCAAAGACATATGGGGCTTCTGTTTTTTCTGTGATATGCTCCAGGATTTCTTTGTACGCTCATGCAGTAATAATAATCACTTTATTTATCCAGTCCATTGGCTTCGGCTCGGACCCCTGGGTGTACCCAGACCTAAATGACCCAGACAACCCAGAATTCGGGGAGCTGGGGAGAAAGTATGCCTTCAGTCTCTACTGGTCCACGCTGACTCTGACCACCATTGGAGAGATGCCCTCCCCTGAGATAGATGCTGAGTTCTTTTTTCACGTGCTGGACTTCCTGGTGGGTGTGTTGATTTTTGCCACACTGGTAGGCAACATCAGCTCCATGATCTCCAACATCTGCGCTGCGCAGGTCGAGTTTCAGACACGGATTGACAACATCAAACAGTATATGCAGGTAGGTGCATTCTGGACAGACGGTCAATAACAGATGGTCCATAACAGACGGTCCATAACAGACGGTCAATAACAGACGTCAATAACAGACGGTCCATAACAGACGGTCCATAACAGACGGTCCATAACAGGCGGTCATTAACAGACGGTCCATAACAGACGGTCAATAACAGACGGTCAATAACAGACGGTCAATAACAGACGGTCCCTAACAGACCGTCAATAACAGACGGTCAATAACATATAACAGATGGTCAATAACAGACGGTCCATAACAGAAGGTCCATAACAGACGGTCCATAACAGACGGTCCATAACAGACGGTCCGTAACAGACAGTCCATAACAGACGGTCCATAACAGACGGTCCATAACAGACGGTCCATAACAGACGGTCCCTAACAGACGGTCCCTAACAGACGGTCAATAACAGACGGTCAATAACAGATGGTCCCTATCAGACGGTCAATAACAGACGGTCAATAACAGATAACAGACGGTCCATAACAGACGGTCCATAACAGACGGTCCATAACAGACGGTCCATAACAGGCGGTCCATAACAGACGGTCCATAACAGTCGGTCCATAACAGTCGGTCCATAACAGTCGGTCCATAACTGTCGGTCCATAACAGACGGTCAATAACAGACGGTTCATAACAGACGGTCCATAACAGACGGTCCATAACAGACGGTCAATAACAGACGGTCCATAACAGACGGTCCATAACAGACGGTCCATAACAGACGGTCCCTAACAGACGGTCCCTAACAGACGGTCCCTAACAGACGGTCAATAACAGACGGTCAATAACAGACGGTCCCTAACAGACGGTCCAAAACAGACAGTCAATAACAGACGGTCCATAACAGACGGTCCATAACAGACGGTCAATAACAGACGGTTCATACCAGACGGTCAATAACAGATGGTCAATAACAGACGGTCCTTAACAGTTGGTCCATAACAGATGGTCCATAACAGACGGTCAATAACAGACGGTCCTTAACAGACGGTCCATAACAGACGGTCCAAAACAGACAGTCAATAACAGACGGTCCATAACAGACGGTCAATAACAGACGGTCCATAACAGACGGTCAATAACAGACGGTTCATACCAGACGGTCAATAACATACGGTCAATAACAGACGGTCAATAACAGTCGGTCCATAACTGTCGGTCCATACCAGACGGTCAATAACAGACGGTCCATAACAGACGGTCAATAACAGACGGTTCATACCAGACGGTCAATAACAGACGGTCCATAACAGACGGTCCATAACAGACGGTCAATAACAGTCGGTCCATAACTGTCGGTCCATACCAGACGGTCAATAACAGACGGTCAATAACAGACGGTTCATAACAGACAGTCTGGAGCCATTTACTATGCTATTAAACTTTTTATATGTGAATTCAGCTCCCAATGTGCAGGTGGCACAATAGTGGTTAGATGTCATTTAGATACATAATTTCTTCATTTAACACATCTACAGAAGCGGAAATTGGACAAGGACCTGGAGCTGCGCATCGTCACGTGGTTCGACTACCTTTGGACCAACGGTAAAGCTCAGAATGAGAGAGATACCCTGCGTTACCTACCCGACAAGCTCAAAGCTGAAATCGCCATTAACATCCACCTGGAAACTCTCAAGAAGGTCCGCATCTTCACCGATTGCGAGGCGGGCCTGTTAATTGAGCTGGTGCTCAAACTGCGCCCCCAGGTGTTCAGCCCAGGCGACTACATTTGCAAGAAGGGTGACATTGGTCGTGAGATGTACATCGTGAAAGAGGGCAAGCTGGCAGTGGTGGCAGACGACGGGGTCAAGCAGTTCTGCGTGCTCGGAGATGGCAGCTACTTCGGGGAAATCAGTATTCTGGCAATAAAAGGTTCTAAGGCAGGGAACCGGAGAACGGCAAACATCCGCAGCATTGGTTACTCCGATCTCTTTTGCTTGTCCAAGGATGACCTGATGGAGTCTGTGACCGAGTACCCTGAAGCCAAAAGCATGTTGGAGGAGAAAGGTCGTCAGATCCTTCTTAAGGATGGCCTGCTGGAACTGGACCCATCGAAAATCATCTCAGAGACCACAGAAATTGTGGAAAAGGTGTGCCTCTGTCGTTTTTGATATGTCCGGTGATTGTAGTATTGTGATACGCTTATAAACGCTTATAACATTTGATGCCATGCCAATATTGTTATTTAGGTAAACCACATGTACAGACATCTGGAGCTGATGCAGACCAAGCTGAAGAAACTTCTGGATGACTACAACGTCACCCAGAAGGACACAAGGGAACGCATCGCTGAGATAGAGAGGCTGACTGGAACAGAGGTGACAGAGGGAGACTTGTATGAAGATGAGAAAGAGAGATGAGAGAAGATGCAAATGAAAGGAGCGGTGGAACAGGAGAAAATGTAAGAGGGTTAGAAGAATGTAGGAAGACCTAATCATCCTTAATGTTTTATCATCTTTACTAGACTCCTTTTCCCAAGACATTGTAAAAGCAAGCATGAGTCCAGATCATGTAATATACATATATAAATATATATATTTAAATCAACTTATTGTACTCTGTATTCCACCTTACTATATGTAACTCGAAATCCAGAATGTATAAATGTAAGATAAGTTAAAACATAATAATGTTGACATTTCAGAAAGCTGCCTGCTTTCAGAACAAACCCAAAGTCCTGCCAATTCAGTGAACTGGACTAATGATAATACATTTACTGTGAGATCTGCTTGGATCTGCTTGTTCCAAAGAAACAAAGCATTATTATAGAATACAAAGGCCTACAACGTATAGATATGCTTACATTGTTAATGCCCAGAACTGTATTGATAATACCCAGAACTGTATTGATAATGCCCAGAACTGTATTAGTAATGCCCAGAACTGTATTGATAATACTCAGAACTGTATTGATAATGCCCAGAACTGTATTAGTAATGCCCAGAACTGTATTAGTAGTGCCCAGAACTGTATTAGTAATGCCCAGAACTGTATTAGTAGTTCCCAGAACTGTATTAGTAATGCCCAGAACTGTATTAGTAGTGCCCAGAACTGTATTGATAATGCCCAGAACTGTATTGATAATGCCCAGAACTGTATTGATAATACCCAGAACTGTATTGATAATGCCCAAAACTATATTAGTAATGCCCAGAACTGTATTAGTAGTGCCCAGAACTGTATTGATAATGCCCAGAACTGTATTGATAATGCCCAGAACTGTATTGATAATACCCAGAACTGTATTTATAATGCCCAGAACTGTATTAGTAATGCCCAGAACTGTATTGATAATGCCTAGAACTGTATTAGTAGTGCCCAGAACTGTATTGATAATGCCCAGAACTGTATTGATAATGCCCAGAACTGTATTGATAATACCCAGAACTGTATTAGTAATGCTCAGAACTGTATTGATAATGCCCAGAACTGTATTGATAATGCCCAGAACTGTATTGATAATACCCAGAACTGTATAAGTAATGCTCAGAACTGTATTGATAATGCCTAGAACTGTATTAGTAGTGCTCAGAACTGTATTGATAATGCCCAGAACTGTATTAGTAGTGCATACACCTTTAGTTCAATTGTGTTTAGCTCCATTTCCTTCTAACATCAACAGGATCTGCTCATTAACTTTAATGTGTTTAGAGGAAAGCACTGACAATAGGACAAATGGAGATGGGAGAAAGGTGACACGGGGGGTTTCGTCTTTGAGTCATGTCTCAAATCTCTTGGGTAGGAACTCAGAAGCATCTTATTATTTAATCCTTGTTCTTTCTCAATTGCCTTGTCATTCTTCTTAGAAATCAGAAAAAGCCATTTGCTTAAAGAACTGTCTATCTAAAGTGTATATAATAATGAAAGTAAAGACTGGTGTGTGCTTGCATGCATGTATTGCTCACCCACGGGATCCAGGCTAGGTTCCAATAAACCAGACAAATAGGATCAGTGGTGCTGTTATCTCACCTCCTACCTATTGCTCACCCACGGGATCCAGGCTAGGTTCCAATAAACCAGACAAATAGGATCAGTGGTGCTGTTATCTCACCTCCTACCTATTGCTCACCCACGGGATCCAGGCTAGGTTCCAATAAACCAGACAAATAGCATCAGTGGTGCTGTTATCTCACCTCCTACCTATTGCTCACCCACGGGATCCAGGCTAGGTTCCAATAAACCAGACAAATAGGATCAGTGGTGCTGTTATCTCACCTCCTACCTATTGCTCACCCACGGGATCCAGGCTAGGTTCCAATAAACCAGACAAATAGCATCAGTGGTGCTGTTATCTCACCTCCTACCTATTGCTTACCCACGGGATCCAGGCTAGGTTCCAATAAACCAGACAAATAGCATCAGTGGTGCTGTTATCTCACCTCCTACCTATTGCTCACCCACGGGATCCAGGCTAGGTTCCAATAAACCAGACAAATAGCATCAGTGGTGCTGTTATCTCACCTCCTACCTATTGCTCACCCACGGGATCCAGGCTAGGTTCCAATAAACCAGACAAATAGCATCAGTGGTGCTGTTATCTCACCTCCTACCTATTGCTCACCCACGGGATCCAGGCTAGGTTCCAATAAACCAGACAAATAGCATCAGTGGTGCTGTTATCTCACCTCCTACCTATTGCTCACCCACGGGATCCAGGCTAGGTTCCAATAAACCAGACAAATAGCATCAGTGGTGCTGTTATCTCACCTCCTACCTATTGCTCACCCACGGGATCCAGGCTAGGTTCCAATAAACCAGACAAATAGCATCAGTGGTGCTGTTATCTCACCTCCTACCTATTGCTCACCCACGGGATCCAGGCTAGGTTCCAATAAACCAGACAAATAGGATCAGTGGTGCTGTTATCTCACCTCCTACCTATTGCTCACCCATGGGATCCAGGCTAGGTTCCAATAAACCAGACAAATAGGATCAGTGGTGCTGTTATCTCACCTCCTACCTATTGCTCACCCACGGGATCCAGGCTAGGTTCCAATAAACCAGACAAATAGGATCAGTGGTGCTGTTATCTCACCTCCTACCTATTGCTCACCCACGGGATCCAGGCTAGGTTCCAATAAACCAGACAAATAGCATCAGTGGTGCTGTTATCTCACCTCCTACCTATTGCTCACCCACGGGATCCAGGCTAGGTTCCAATAAACCAGACAAATAGCATCAGTGGTGCTGTTATCTCACCTCCTACCTATTGCTCACCCACGGGATCCAGGCTAGGTTCCAATAAACCAGACAAATAGCATCAGTGGTGCTGTTATCTCACCTCCTACCTATTGCTCACCCACGGGATCCAGGCTAGGTTCCAATAAACCAGACAAATAGCATCAGTGGTGCTGTTATCTCACCTCCTACCTATTGCTCACCCACGGGATCCAGGCTAGGTTCCAATAAACCAGACAAATAGCATCAGTGGTGCTGTTATCTCACCTCCTACCTATTGCTCACCCAATCCAGGCTAGGTTCAATAAACAGACAAATGGTGGTGCTGTTATCTCACCTCCTACCTATTGCTCACCCACGGGATCCAGGCTAGGTTCCAATAAACCAGACAAATAGCATCAGTGGTGCTGTTATCTCACCTCCTACCTATTGCTCACCCACGGGATCCAGGCTAGGTTCCAATAAACCAGACAAATAGCATCAGTGGTGCTGTTATCTCACCTCCTACCTATTGCTCACCCACGGGATCCAGGCTAGGTTCCAATAAACCAAACAAACGTTCACTTATAGATAATGACTGCAGATATGAGTGCATTCTAGAATCAAATGATAGTCTTTTCCAGCAAGCATTTTATTTGGACTCTTATATCTTCGACTTCCCACTGTGTAAAGTGATGATCAATCTCTGATTCAATCAGACCTCCATCTCCACC
>CM055742.1:19631123-19666306 GCA_029465975.1 Dallia pectoralis | reverse complement strand
GTATGAGGACTACCAGTTATAAACAGAGTATGAGGACTACCAGTTATAAACAGAGTATGAGGACTACCAGTTATAAACAGAGTATGAGGACTACCAGTTATAAACAGAGTATAAACAGAGTACCAGTTATAAACAGAGTATGAGGACTACCAGTTATAAACAGAGTATGAGGACTACCAGTTATAAACAGAGTATGAGGACTACCAGTTATAAACAGAGTATGAGGACTACCAGTTATAAACAGAGTATGAGGACTACCAGTTATAAACAGAGTATGAGGACTACCAGTTATAAACAGAGTATGAGGACTACCAGTTATAAACAGAGTATGAGGACTACCAGTTATAAACAGAGTATGAGGACTACCAGTTATAAACAGAGTATGAGGACTACCAGTTATAAACAGAGTATGAGGACTACCAGTTATAATGAGGACTACCAGAGTATGAGGACTACCAGTTATAAACAGAGTATGAGGACTACCAGTTATAAACAGAGTATGAGGACTACCAGTTATAAACAGAGTACAGAGTATGAGGACTACCAGTTATAAACAGAGTATGAGGACTACCAGTTATAAACAGAGTATGAGGACTACCAGTTATAAACAGTTATAAACAGAGTATGAGGACTACCAGTTATAAACAGAGTATGAGGACTACCAGTTATAAACAGAGATAAACAGAGTATGAGGACTACCAGTTATAAACAGAGTATGAGGACTACCAGTTATAAACAGAGTATGAGGACTACCAGTTATAAACAGAGTATGAGGACTACCAGTTATAAACAGAGTATGAGGACTACCAGTTATAAACAGAGTATGAGGACTACCAGTTATAAACAGAGTATGAGGACTACCAGTTATAAACAGAGTATGAGGACTACCAGTTATGAGTATGAGGACTACCAGTTATAAACAGAGTATGAGGACTACCAGTTATAAACAGAGTATGAGGACTACCAGTTATAAACAGAGTATGAGGACTACCAGTTATAAACAGAGTATGAGGACTACCAGTTATAAACAGAGTATGAGGACTACCAGTTATAAACAGAGTATGAGGACTACCAGTTATAAACAGAGTATGAGGACTACCAGTTATAAACAGAGTATGAGGACTACCAGTTATAAACAGAGTATGAGGACTACAGAGTATGAGGACAGTTATAAACAGAGTATGAGGACTACCAGTTATAAACTACTACCAGTTATAAACAGAGTAGGACTGTTAGGACTACCAGTTATAAACAGAGTATGAGGACTACCAGTTATAAACAGAGTATGAGGACTACCAGTTATAAACAGAGTATGAGGACTACCAGTTATAAACAGAGTATGAGGACTACCAGTTATAAACAGAGTATGAGGACTACCAGTTATAAACAGAGTATGAGGACTACCAGTTATAAACAGAGTATGAGGACTACCAGTTATAAACAGAGTATGAGGACTACCAGTTATAAACAGAGTATGAGGACTACCAGTTATAAACAGAGTATGAGGACTACCAGTTATAAACAGAGTATGAGGACTACCAGTTATAAACAGAGTATGAGGACTACCAGTTATAAACAGAGTATGAGGACTACCAGTTATAAACAGAGTATGAGGACTACCAGTTATAAACAGAGTATGAGGACTACCAGTTATAAACAGAGTATGAGGACTACCAGTTATAAACAGAGTATGAGGACTACCAGTTATAAACAGAGTATGAGGACTACCAGTTATAAACAGAGTATGAGGACTACCAGTTATAAACAGAGTATGAGGAGGACTACCAGTTATAAACAGAGTATGAGGACTACCAGTTATAAACAGATGAGGACTACCAGTTATGAGGAGGACTACCAGTTATAAACAGAGTATGAGGACTACCAGTTATAAACAGAGTATGAGGACTACCAGTTATAAACAGAGTATGTACCAGTTATAAACAGAGTATGAGGACTACCAGAGTATGAGGACTACCAGTTATGAGTTTGAGGACTAAGTTATAAACAGAGTATGAGAGTTATAAACAGAGTATGAGGACTACCAGTTATGAACAGAGTATGAGGACTACCAGTTATAAACAGAGTATGAGGACTACCAGTTATAAACAGAGTATGAGGACTACCAGTTATAAACAGAGTATGAGGACTACCAGTTATAAACAGAGTATGAGGACTACCAGTTATAAACAGAGTATGAGGACTACCAGTTATAAACAGAGTATGAGGACTACCAGTTATAAACAGAGTATGAGGACTACCAGTTATAAACAGTATGAGGACTACCAGTTATAAACAGAGTATGAGGACTACCAGTTATAAACAGAGTATGAGGACTACCAGTTATAAACAGAGTATGAGGACTACCAGTTATAAACAGAGTATGAGGACTACCAGTTATAAACAGAGTATGAGGACTACCAGTTATAAACAGAGTATGAGGACTACCAGTTATAAACAGAGTACCAGTGAGAGACTACCAGTTATAAACAGAGTATGAGGACTACCAGTTATAAACAGAGTATGAGGACTACCAGTTATAAACAGAGTATGAGGACTACCAGTTATAAACAGAGTATGAGGACTACCAGTTATAAACAGAGTATGAGGACTACCAGTTATAAACAGAGTATGAGGACTACCAGTTATAAACAGAGTATGAGGACTACCAGTTATAAACAGAGTATGAGGACTACCAGTTATAAACAGAGTATGAGGACTACCAGTTATAAACAGAGTATGAGGACTACCAGTTATAAACAGAGTATGAGGACTACCAGTTATAAACAGAGTATGAGGACTACCAGTTATAAACAGAGTATGAGGACTACCAGTTATTAACAGAGTATGAGGACTACCAGTTATAAACAGAGTATGAGGTTATAAACTATGAGGACTACAGTTATAAACAGAGTATGAGTATGAGGACTACCAGTTATAAACAGAGTATGAGGACTACCAGTTATAAACAGAGTATGAGGACTACCAGTTATAAACAGAGTATGAGGACTACCAGTTATAAACAGAGTATGAGGAAAGTTATAAACAGAGTATGAGGACTACCAGTTATAAACAGAGTATGAGGACTACCAGTTATAAACAGAGTATGAGGACTACCAGTTATAAACAGAGTATGAGGAACCAGTTATAAACAGAGTATGAGGACTACCAGTATGAGGAGGACTACCAGTTATAAACAGAGTATGAGGACTACCAGTTATAAACAGAGTATGAGGACTACCAGTTATAAACAGAGTATGAGGACTACCAGTTATAAACAGAGTATGAGGACTACCAGTTATAAACAGAGTATGAGACTACCAGGACTACCAGTTATAAACAAACAGAGTATGAGGACTACCAGTTATAAACAGAGTATGAGGACTACCAGTTATAAACTACCAGTTATAAACAGAGTATGAGGACTACCAGTTATAAAGGACTACCAGTTATAAACAGAGTATGAGGACTACCAGTTATAAACAGAGTATGAGGACTACCAGTTATAAACAGAGTAAGGACTACCAGTTATAAACAGAGTATGAGGACTACCAGTTATAGTATGAGGACTACCAGTTAGAGTATGAGGACTACCAGTTATAAACAGAGTATGAGGACTACCAGTTATAAACAGAGAGTACTACCAGAGGACTACCAGTTATAAACAGAGTATGAGGACTACCAGTTATAAACAGAGTATGAGGACTACCAGTTATAAACAGAGTATGAGGACTACCAGTTATAAACAGAGTATGAGGACTACCAGTTATAAACAGAGTATGAGGACTACCAGTTATAAACAGAGTATGAGGACTACCAGTTATAAACAGAGTATGAGGACTACCAGTTATAAACAGAGTATGAGGACTACCAGTTATAAACAGAGTATGAGGACTACCAGTTATAAACAGAGTATGAGGACTACCAGTTATAAACAGAGTATGAGGACTACCAGTTATAAACAGAGTATGAGGACTACCAGTTATAAACAGAGTATGAGGACTACCAGTTATAAACAGAGTATGAGGACTACCAGTTATAAACAGAGTATGAGGACTACCAGTTATAAACAGAGTATGAGGACTACCAGTTATAAACAGAGTATGAGGACTACCAGTTATAAACAGAGTATGAGGACTACCAGTTATAAACAGAGTATGAGGACTACCAGTTATAAACAGAGTATGAGGACTACCAGTTATAAACAGAGTATGAGGACTACCAGTTATAAACAGAGTATGAGGACTACCAGTTATAAACAGAGTATGAGGACTACCAGTTATAAACAGAGTATGAGGACTACCAGTTATAAACAGAGTATGAGGACTACCAGTTATAAACAGAGTATGAGGACTACCAGTTATAAACAGAGTAAGGACTACCAGTTATAAAGATGAGGACTACCAGTTATAAACAGAGGACTACCAGTTATAAACAGAGTATGAGGACTACCAGTTATAAACAGAGTATGAGGACTACCAGTTATAAACAGAGTATGAGGACTACCAGTTATAAACAGAGTATGAGGACTACCAGTTATAAACAGAGTATGAGTATGAGGACTACCAGTTATAGGACTACCAGTTATAAACAGAGTATGAGGACTACCAGTTATAAACAGAGTATGAGGACTACCAGTTATAAACAGAGTATGAGGACTACCAGTTATAAACAGAGGACTACCAGTTATAAGGACTACCAGTTATAAACAGAGTATGAGGACTACCAGTTATTAAACAGAGTATGAGGACTACCAGTTATAAACAGAGTATGAGGACTACCAGTTATAAACAGAGTATGAGGACTACCAGTTATAAACAGAGTATGAGGACTACCAGTTATAAACTAGAGTATGAGGACTACCAGTTATAAACAGAGTATGAGGACTACCAGTTATAAACAGTATGAGGACTACCAGTTATAAACAGAGTATGAGGACTACCAGTTATAAACAGAGAGGACTATTATAAACAGAGGAGGACTACCAGTTATAAACAGAGTATGAGGACTACCAGTTATTAAAACAGAGTATGAGGACTACCAGTTATAAACAGAGTATGAGGACTACCAGTTATAAACAGAGTATGAGGACTACCAGTTATAAACAGAGTATGAGGACTACCAGTTATAAACAGAGTATGAGGACTACCAGTTATAAACAGAGTATGAGGACTACCAGTTATAAACAGAGTATGAGGACTACCAGTTATAAACAGACTACCAGTTATAAACAGAGTATGAGGACTACCAGTTATAAACAGAGTACAGTTAGTATGAGGACTACCATAAACAGTTATAAAACAGAGTATGAGGACTACCAGTTATAAACAGAGTATGAGGACTACCAGTTATAAACAGAGTATGAGGACTACCAGTTATAAACAGAGTATTATAAACAGAGTATGAGGACTACCAGTTATAAACAGAGTATGAGGACTACCAGTTATAAACAGAGTATGAGGGCTACCAGTTAGTATGAGGACTACCAGTTATAAACAGTATGAGGACTACCAGTTATAAACAGAGTATGAGGACTACCAGTTATGAAACCAGTTATAGAGTATGAGGACTACCAGTTATAAACAGAGTATGAGGACTACCAGTTATAAACAGTATGAGGACTACCAGTTATAAACAGAGTATGAGGACTACCAGTTATAAACCAGTTAGTATGAGGACTACCAGTTATAAACAGAGTATGAGGACTACCAGTTATAAACAGAGTATGAGGACTACCAGTTATGAGTATGAAGACTACCAGTTATAAACAGAGTATATGAGGTATGCTACCAGTTATAAACAGAGTATGAGGACTACCAGTTATAAACAGTATGAGGACTACCAGTTATAAACAGAGTATGAGGACTACCAGTTATAAACAGAGTATGAGGACTACCAGTTATAAACAGAGTATGAGGACTACCAGTTATAAACAGAGTATGAGGACTACCAGTTATAAACAGAGTATGAGGACTACCAGTTATAAACAGAGTATGAGGACTACCAGTTATAAACAGAGTATGAGGACTACCAGTTATAAACAGAGTATGAGGACTACCAGTTATAAACAGAGTATGAGGACTACCAGTTATAAACAGAGTATGAGGACTACCAGTTATAAACAGAGTATGAGGACTACCAGTTATAAACAGAGTATGAGGACTACCATACAACCACTAGGGATACTTGCAGTACCCTAAACAACCACTAGGGACACTTGCATTACCCTATACAACCATTACAACCTCTACACAAAGATCGTAAAATTTAAATACGTCCATTTAATAATATACTACGTGCTTATATTGTGCATAAAGGTTAGAATATCCCCTTTCTAACAACGTTTTCCGTTTTACAATAGCTAAAACCTTTTTATTAGCAATTGAAAGGACTGCTAATGGCGCCGAGGACGTCATCATTGTTGTAAACACTTTTTAAAATACTATAATATTGTACTTACATCAGCCAAAGTTGGTCATTTTTCATTTCTTATATTCCCAGGGATATTATTAGCATAGTTTATGATCCATAGTGTTCCATAATATTCCATTTTCAGGCGAGACTATACATTTACAACATGTAACACGATCCGTTTCACTCGAAACTGTAGTCTCCATGATGAAAACACTTCCTGGTCGAAGATAAAGACTTAATCTACCATAGGGTTTTGCTCCCATTCGTCTATATAGAAAACTGACAGTGTAGGAGATGATGCAATACCTTACTAGACTGAAAGGAAAAAAGACCACCTCTCAGTAAAATAGCTGTATCTCGGTCGTTGAGATAGAATCAAATTCTGGCATAAAGCTGAGACCTAGGGGAACACAAAGGAAGTGTGTTGTGTGTTACATTATTCTTACTAATGGAACATTTCCACTAAATTCAGACTGTTTTCTTTTAAATGCCCTTTACCAAATATTCCTACATGGTTCTGTTCCAAAGCAATATCCATTTAGATTGGGGTGGGTCATTTTAGGCGGAAATTGAGGTCAGGGGCCCTGTCAAGAAGTGGTTAAGTTATCTTTAGATGAGTGGAGACATTGGTTAGAGGGAGCCACTCACACGTTTCTGGTCCTGACCGATCATTGGAACTTGAAGTATTTACTGCAGGCCAAGAGATTGAACTCCTGATAACTCGATGGTCCCTGTTCTTCAACCGTTTCCGTTTCACTGTGTCCTACATACCAGGAGGATGTTAAGACTGATTCCCCACAGTTTGAGCATCCATTTGACAATCCTACTCCCAACACCCTCCTTCCTGCTGCATACCGGGTTGCTCCAGTACTATAGGGCTATAAAGGACACAGAACCTGCTCCTGAGATGAAGACGTTTGTTCCCACCTCGGTTCGGCCGCAGCTCCTGGAGTGGTGCCATACGTCACTAGGTCACCCTGGGATTACGCGCACGGTGCAACTGCTAAGCCAGCGGTACTGGTGGGCATCTCTGGCGGAGGATGTCTCAGACTATGTTCTCTCCTGTCCCATTTGTGCTCAGTCGAAGAGTCCATGGCAACTACCTGAGGGTAAGCTAGTACCTCTTCCCACACCTCATCGAACATGGTCACACATAGCTATGGACTTTGTGACAGATTTAGCAAAAGAAATTAGTCCAACGGTTTCACAGTAATAGATGTGGTAGACCGGTTTTCAAAAATGTGTTGTTTGATTCCCATGCCCCAGTTGCCTAAACCCACACAGCTGGCAGAGACTGTATTCCCACAGATTTTCTGGCAGTTCAGAATTCCAGAGGACATCGTGTCAGATCGGGGACCACAGTTCAATCCGAATACTCCCCTTACCCCTTAGCCCTACCCCTTAGTTTACCCCTACCCCTTGGCCCTCGAAACCAAGTGGTAAGGGCTACGTTCCCCTAGGAATCGGTTTTGGCTACGTCATCATACATCGTCGCTAGCTGGCTGCTACGTCACCAGAGGCGACACAAATGTTGATCTCAAACTTCGGAGTTGCAGTCTGGAAAAGTGTGTATGTTGTCGATTGTGTGGATTTTAGTTATGTTTTGTCTGCAACAAATCGCAGAAATCAAGCTAGAAGAGGTCTACGACGCCTACGACTGCTGGTAGTTTAACTTATGGTATGTATCGATTGGTTGCAAACAACATTATCGTATTGTATTTAAAGTTCACGGAACTAACCAACAAGGTAGCAAACATTTTTCCCAACTCAGCCATTAATGGTGTAAAATTGTTTTATTTTCCAGACTGGTGGTCCAACAAGATACTGTGCCATAAACCCCAACACGTCTATACTGCGCATATGGTTCGATGTATGTAGTAGTTATATGTTTGGTGGCGGTGCATATGGATGCAGATGTTCTTCTGTGTACTATTGTTTTTGATGTTTTTGTAAAGCACACGTGCTATATAAATAAACCTGCTTGCTTACTACTGAAGGCTGTTTTCAGTACATATTTTCATCCACACTGCATGGTGTTTTGTATATCTGTTTCAGTGATCACTGTTTTTAATGTCATTGATCGATGTTCAGAAACCCTTAATCAAAAACCTGTATTTATTGAACAACATTGTAAAACATATACAATTGTTAAATAACAGTACTATTTAAATTAAATGTGCAAAACTCACAACAATGTGCAAAGTGCAACAACAAACAAACTATAGTTTTTCAACCATTTTTTCAGAGGCCCAATAACCTCTCTGTCTTGGCCTCACCAGTGTCCTGTATCATATCCAAATTATGTTGTACACCTAATCTTCATACAGTCTATGGTTGTACAGCATGAAACTTCTGTTCATTTTCTGCCCGAAAGCTAATTATTTGCCGGGTTTCCTCCAGCGTCCCTATGTGATTCAGGACGGTATGTAAAGCACTTTAATCGCTATTCCAAAAGCAACATGTTATGTTATGCACTGATATGAATTATCTGCTAAAAGAGTTAAATGTAGACAAACATGCATTGAGTAAAGGCTAGTC
The DNA here is from genome assembly GCA_029465975.1 of Dallia pectoralis. NCBI lineage: Eukaryota > Metazoa > Chordata > Actinopteri > Esociformes > Umbridae > Dallia > Dallia pectoralis. The sequence goes on along the minus strand of CM055742.1, from coordinate 19,657,357 downwards.
AGAGAAATATGGGACTTTTAGTGCAAATTAGCAATGTATTTTTGGCGTTGAAAAGTAGCGATTTTAGAAAAACCTTCAATTATTAAAATGGTTAAAAATATATATGTACAGGACTGCGTAGATCACAAAACAATGTGTCGTAATTTTTAAATTCGTTATTTAATCCGAAAATACTACATTTATGGGTCTCTTTTGCTGATCTAGCAGCCATTGTTGACGTCTCGCAATGTGTTCTGGGTACCCATTGGTTTCAAGTAAGCTCTCGGAATTTCTTGGTTTCAAGTGGTATACAGCCCTTCGTCTTGATCGAAATGACTATTCGGACAGCACTTGGTGTCGCGCGAACGCGCAAAACTAAGGGGAAGGGCTAAGGGGTAAGGGGGAGTATTCGGATTGGGCCTAACTCTATTCAAGTGCGTGTTTTTTTGGGTGTCAGCCCTCTCTGTTTTCCTGGGACACCGAAACTGGTTCTGTTGGTTCCCAGTGGACGACTGGTTTCAGCTGAGCGCACAGGTCTGGGAGACTGCGCATCGGCATCTGCAGCTGTCCTCACGGCGTCGGAAGGAATATGCTGACCGGCGATGATGGCCCACTTCCCTTTTATCAGCCTGGACAGCGCATGTGGCTGTCCACACAAGATCTTCGACTTCGTCACGGTTGCAAAAATCTTACACCCAGGTATATTGGTCCATTCATATTACGTCGTATTAGTCCTGTCACCTATCGTCTGCAGCTACCCCGTCAATACCGGATCTCTCCCACATTCCACGTCCCGCTACTCGAGCCGGCAGTCCCATGCATCCTCCTATAGCTCACCAACCAGCACCACCTCCGTTGGAGGTAGAGGGAGGACCAGTCTACAGGGTTCACAAGAACCTGGGTACCCGCACGTGACATACTAGATCCTAACCTAACAGCATCCTTTCATGCAGATCATGCAGGGTCTGTGGCCTGCTAACACTAGGGTCTGCGGCCTGCTAACACTAGGGTCTGTGGCCTGCTAACACTAGGGTCTGCGGCCTGCTAACACTAGGGTCTGCGGCCTGCTAACACTAGGGTCTGCGGCCTGCTAACACTAGGGTCTGCGGCCTGCTAACACTAGGGTCTGTGGCCTGCTAACACTAGGGTCTGCGGCCTGCTAACACTAGGGTCTGCGGCCTGCTAACACTAGGGTCTGCGGCCTGCTAGCACTAGGGTCTGCGGCCTGCTAACACTAGGGTCTGCGGCCTGCTAACACTAGGGTCTGTGGCCTGCTAGCACTAGGGTCTGCGGCCTGCTAGCACTAGGGTCTGCGGCCTGCTAACACTAGGGTCTGCGGCCTGCTAACACTAGGGTCTGCGGCCTGCTAACACTAGGGTCTGCGGCCTGCTAACACTAGGGTCTGCGGCCTGCTAACACTAGGGTCTGCGGCCTGCTAACACTAGGGTCTGCGGCCTGCTAACACTAGGGTCTGCGGCCTGCTAACACTAGGGTCTGCGGCCTGCTAACACTAGGGTCTGCGGCCTGCTAACACTAGGGTCTGCGGCCTGCTAACACTAGGGTCTGCGGCCTGCTAACACTAGGGTCTGCGGCCTGCTAGCACTAGGGTCTGCGGCCTGCTAGCACTAGGGTCTGCGGCCTGCTAACACTAGGGTCTGCGGCCTGCTAGCACTAGGGTCTGCGGCCTGCTAGCACTAGGGTCTGCGGCCTGCTAGCACTAGGGTCTGCGGCCTGCTAGCACTAGGGTCTGCGGCCTGCTAGCACTAGGGTCTGCGGCCTGCTAGCACTAGGGTCTGCGGCCTGCTAGCACTAGGGTCTGCGGCCTGCTAGCACTAGGGTCTGCGGCCTGCTAACACTAGGGTCTGCGGCCTGCTAACACTAGGGTCTGCGGCCTGCTAACCCTAGGGTCTGCGGCCTGCTAACACTAGGGTCTGCGGCCTGCTAACACTAGGGTCTGCGGCCTGCTAACACTAGGGTCTGCGGCCTGCTAACACTAGGGTCTGCGGCCTGCTAACACTAGGGTCTGCGGCCTGCTAACACTAGGGTCTGCGGCCTGCTAACACTAGGGTCTGCGGCCTGCTAACACTAGGGTCTGTGGCCTGCTAACACTAGGGTCTGTGGCCTGCTAACACTAGGGTTTGTGGCCTGCTAGCACTAGGGTCTGTGGCCTGCTAACACTAGGGTCTGTGGCCTGCTAACACTAGGGTCTGCGGTCTGCTAACACTAGGGTCTGCGGTCTGCTAACACTAGGGTCTGCGGCCTGCTAACACTAGGGTCTGTGGCCTGCTAGCACTAGGGTCTGCGGCCTGCTAGCACTAGGGTCTGCGGCCTGCTAACACTAGGGTCTGCGGCCTGCTAACACTAGGGTCTGCGGCCTGCTAACACTAGGGTCTGTGGCCTGCTAGCACTAGGGTCTGTGGCCTGCTAACACTAGGGTCTGTGGCCTGCTAGAACTAGGGTGTGTGGCCTGATAACACTAGGGTCTGCGGCCTGCTAGCACTAAGGTCTGCGGCCTGCTAACACTAGGGTCTGTGGCCTGCTAACACTAGGGTCTGTGGCCTGCTAGCACTAGGGTCTGCGGCCTGCTAGCACTAAGGTCTGCGGCCTGCTAACACTAGGGTCTGCGGCCTGCTAACACTAGGGTCTGCGGCCTGCTAACACTAGGGTCTGCGGCCTGCTAACACTAGGGTCTGTGGCCTGCTAACACTAAGGTCTGCGGCCTGCTAACACTAGGGTCTGTGGCCTGCTAACACTAGGGTCTGTGGCCTGCTAACACTAGGGTCTGTGGCCTGCTAACACTAGGGTTTGTGGCCTGCTAGCACTAGGGTCTGTGGCCTGCTAACACCAGGGTCTGTGGCCTGCTAACACTAGGGTCTGTGGCCTGATAACACTAGGGGCTGCGGCCTGCTAACACTAGGGTCTGCGGCCTGCTAACACTAGGGTCTGCGGCCTGCTAACACTAGGGTCTGTGGCCTGCTAGCAGTAGGGTCTGCGGCCTGCTAGCACTAGGGTCTGTGGCCTGCTAACACTAGGGTCTGCGGCCTGCTAGCACTAGGGTCTGTGGCCTGCTAACACTAGGGTCTGCGGCCTGCTAACACTAGGGTCTGCGGCCTGCTAGCACTAGGGTCTGCGGCCTGCTAGCACTAGGGTCTGCGGCCTGCTAACACTAGGGTCTGCGGCCTGCTAACACTAGGGTCTGCGGCCTGCTAACACTAGGGTCTGTGGCCTGCTAACACTAGGGTCTGCGGCCTGCTAACACTAGGGTATGTGGCCTGCTAACACTAGGGTCTGTGGCCTGCTAACACTAGGGTCTGTGGCCTGATAACACTAGGGGCTGCGGCCTGCTAACACTAGTGTCTGCGGCCTGCTAACACTAGGGTCTGCGGCCTGCTAACACTAGGGTCTGTGGCCTGCTAGCAGTAGGGTCTGCGGCCTGCTAGCACTAGGGTCTGTGGCCTGCTAACACTAGGGTCTGGGGCCTGCTAACAATAGGGTCTGTGGCCTGCTAACACTAGGGTCTGTGGCCTGCTAACACTAGGGTCTGCGGCCTGCTAACACTAGGGTCTGTGGCCTGCTAATACTAGGGTCTGTGGCCTGCTAACACTAGGGTCTGCGGCCTGCAAGCACTAGAGTCTGTGCTCTGCTAACACTAGGGTCTGTGGCCTGCTAGCACTAGGGTCTGTGGCCTGCTAACACTAGGGTCTGTGGCCTGCTAACACTAGGGTCTGTGGCCTGCTAACACTAGGGTCTGCGGCCTGCTAACACTAGGGTCTGTGGCCTGCTAATACTAGGGTCTGTGGCCTGCTAACACTAGGGTCTGTGGCCTGATAACACTAGGGGCTGCGGCCTGCTAACACTAGGGTCTGCGGCCTGCTAACACTAGGGTCTGCAGCCTGCAAGCACTAGAGTCTGTGCTCTGCTAACACTAGGGTCTGCGGCCTGCTAACACTAGGGTCTGTGGCCTGCTAATACTAGGGTCTGTGGCCTGCTAACACTAGGGTCTGCAGCCTGCAAGCACTAGAGTCTGTGCTCTGCTAACACTAGTGTCTGTGGCCTGCTAACACTAGGGTCTGTGGCCTGCTAACACTAGGGTCTGTGGCCTGCTAACACTAGGGTCTGTGGCCTGCTAGCAGTAGGGTCTGCGGCCTGCTAGCACAAGGGTCTGTGGCCTGCTAACACTAGGGTCTGTGGCCTGCTAACAATAGGGTCTGTGGCCTGCTAACACTAGGGTCTGTGGCCTGCTAACACTAGGGTCTGCGGCCTGCTAACACTAGGGTCTGTGGCCTGCTAATACTAGGGTCTGTGGCCTGCTAACACTAGGGTCTGCAGCCCGCAAGCACTAGAGTCTGTGCTCTGCTAACACTAGGGTCTGTGGCCTGCTAGCACTAGGGTCTGTGGCCTGCTAACACTAGGGTCTGTGGCCTGCTAACACTAGGGTCTGTGGCCTGCTAACACTAGGGTCTGCGGCCTGCTAACACTAGGGTCTGTGGCCTGCTAACACTAGGGTCTGTGGCCTGCTAACACTAGGGTCTGTGGCCTGATAACACTAGGGGCTGCGGCCTGCTAACACTAGGGTCTGCGGCCTGCTAACACTAGGGTCTGCAGCCTGCAAGCACTAGAGTCTGTGCTCTGCTAACACTAGGGTCTGCGGCCTGCTAACACTAGGGTCTGTGGCCTGCTAATACTAGGGTCTGTGGCCTGCTAACACTAGGGTCTGCAGCCTGCTAGCACTAGAGTCTGTGCTCTGCTAACACTAGGGTCTGTGGCCTGCTAGCACTAGGGTCTGTGGCCTGCTAACACTAGGGTCTGTGGCCTGCTAACACTAGGGTCTGTGGCCTGCTAACACTAGGGTCTGCGGCCTGCTAACACTAGGGTCTGTGGCCTGCTAATACTAGGGTCTGTGGCCTGCTAACACTAGGGTCTGCAGCCTGCAAGCACTAGAGTCTGTGCTCTGCTAACACTAGGGTCTGTGGCCTGCTAGCACTAGGGTCTGCAGCCTGCTAACACTAGGGTCTGTGGCCTGCTAACACTAGGGTCTGCAGCCTGCTAGCACTAGAGTCTGTGCTCTGCTAACACTAGGGTCTGTGGCCTGCTAGCACTAGGGTCTGCGGCCTGCTAGCACTAGGGTCTGCGGCCTGCTAGCACTAGGGTCTGCGGCCTGCTAACACTAGGGTCTGCGGCCTGCTAACACTAGGGTCTGCGGCCTGCTAACACTAGGGTCTGTGGCCTGCTAACACTAGGGTCTGCGGCCTGCTAACACTAGGGTCTGCGGCCTGCTAACACTAGGGTCTGCGGCCTGCTAACACTAGGGTCTGCGGCCTGCTAACACTAGGGTCTGCGGCCTGCTAACACTAGGGTCTGCGGCCTGCTAACACTAGGGTCTGTGGCCTGCTAACACTAGGGTCAGTGGCCTGCTAACACTAGGGTCTGCGGCCTGCTAACACTAGGGTCTGTGGCCTGCTAATACTAGGGTCTGTGGCCTGCTAACACTAGGGTCTGTGGCCTGATAACACTAGGGGCTGCGGCCTGCTAACACTAGGGTCTGCGGCCTGCTAACACTAGGGTCTGCGGCCTGCTAACACTAGGGTCTGTGGCCTGCTAGCAGTAGGGTCTGCGGCCTGCTAGCACTAGGGTCTGTGGCCTGCTAACACTAGGGTCTGTGGCCTGCTAACACTAGGGTCTGTGGCCTGCTAACACTAGGGTCTGGGGCCTGCAAACACTAGGGTCTGTTGCCTGCTAATACTAGGGTCTGTGGCCTGCTAACACTAGGGTCTGCAGCCAGCAAGCACTAGAGTCTGTGCTCTGCTAACACTAGGGTCTGTGGCCTGCTAGCACTAGGGTCTGTGGCCTGCTAACACTAGGGTCTGTGGCCTGCTAACACTAGGGTCTGTGGCCTGCTAACACTAGGGTCTGTGGCCTGCTAATACTAGGGGCTGTGGCCTGCTAACACTAGGGGCTGTGGCCTGTTAGCACTAGGGTCTGTGGCCTGCTAGCACTAGGGGCTGTGGCCTGTTAGCACTAGGGGCTGTGGCCTGCTAACACTAGGGTCTGTGGCCTGCTAACACTAGGGTCTGCGGCCTGCTAACACTAGGGTCTGTGGCCTGCTAACACTAGGGTCTGTGGCCTGCTAACACTAGGGTCTGTGGCCTGCTAACACTAGGGTCTGTAGCCTGCTAACACTAGGGTCTGCGGCCTGCTAACACTAGTGTCTGTGCCCTGCTAACACTAGGGTCTGTGGCCTGCTAATACTAGGGTCTGCGGCCTGCTAACACTAGGGTCTGCGGCCTGCTAACACTAGGGTCTGTGGCCTGCTAACACTAGGGTCTGCGGCCTGCTAACACTAGGGGCTGTGGCCTGTTAGCACTAGGGTCTGTGGCCTGCTAATACTAGGGTCTGTGGCCTGCTAACACTAGGGTCTGGGGCCTGCTAACACTAGGGTCTGTGGCCTGCTAACACTAGGGTCTGTGGCCTGCTAACACTAGGGTCTGTGGCCTGCTAACACTAGGGTCTGTGGCCTGCTAACACTAGGGTCTGTGGCCTGCTAACACTAGTGTCTGTGGCCTGCTAACACCAGGGTCTGTGGCCTGCTAGCACTAGGGTCTGTGGCCTGCTAACACTAGGGTCTGTGGCCTGCTAACACTAGGGTCTGTGGCCTGCTAATACTAGGGGCTGTGGCCTGCTAACACTAGGGTCTGCGGCCTGCTAACACTAGGGTCTGTGGCCTGCTAATACTAGGGTCTGCGGCCTGCTAACACTAGGGTCTGCGGCCTGCTAACACTAGGGTCTGTGGCCTGCTAACACTAGGGTCTGCGGCCTGCTAACACTAGGGGCTGTGGCCTGTTAGCACTAGGGTCTGTGGCCTGCTAACACTAGGGTCTGTGGCCTGCTAGCACTAGGGGCTGTGGCCTGCTAACACTAGGGTCTGCGGCCTGCTAACACTAGGGTCTGTGGCCTGCTAACACTAGGGTCTGTGGCCTGCTAGCACTAGGGGCTGTGGCCTGCTAACACTAGGGTCTGTGGCCTGATAACACTAGGGGCTGCGGCCTGCTAACACTAGGCTAAAAACAAGGGCTAGTTTTATGGCACAGCTCACTGAGGAATGCGTCTCTTGCCAGCAACTTAGCCAGAGAGTCGCAGACCTAGAGCGAGGCGTGCCTGTCCTCCACCAGATGAAGGAGGATGAAGCCCTGCTGGTTTTCTTCGCCGCAGCAAACATCCCTAGGGCTGGTCAGAATGACATTACCTGCCTCTGGCTGACCACAACCTCTTGAAGGCTGTTAGCAGTTTTGTTACTTTTAGCTGAGGACCCTCGTACAGCCTAGGAGCAAAGCAGAGACACCAGGTCTACTCAACACGTGCCAGTGTATCTGATGCGCTGGTACATCTCACCAACAGAATCCAAGTCCTGGAAGCTCAGGATGCACCCAGATCACCTAGCAGGGTTCAGTAATTGCAGCGTGCCATGTCTCCCACCAGGCCATCGGTCGTTGCTGCTAGCGGTCGTTGCTGCTAGCACCCGGCAACCAAGAAAGAAGAAGATTGTCCGAGAAAGGCTGTGCTCCTATTTGGGTTAGCCTAGCAGCAGTCCCTCTGTCCTCATGATGTGTTCTTCCATAATGTGAAATGTTTCCATTTGTCAAGCAGAGACCTTCTGCTATCCTGGAGCGTTATGGAGCGTTGTGGAGCGTTATGGAGCGTTGTGGAGCGTTATGGAGCGTTGTGGAGCGTTGGGGAGCGTTATGGAGCGTTGGGGAGCGTTTTGGAGCGTTGGGGAGCGTTGTGGAGCGTTATGGAGCGTTGGGGAGCGTTTTGGAGCGTTGTGGAGCGTTATGGAGCCTTATGGAGCGTTGTGGAGCGTTATGGAGCCTTGTGGAGCGTTGTGGAGCGTTATGGAGCCTTATGGGGCGTTGTGGAGCGTTATGGAGCGATGGGGAGCGTTATGGAGCGTTGTGGAGCGTTATGGAGCGTTGTGGAGCGTTTTGGAGCGTTATGGAGCGTTTTGGAGCGTTATGGAGCTACATGCTACGTTACCAGCACTTCTAAGCAAACAGTCTACAGCCAAAACTGTTATTGTACAAATTGAATCAAATGACATTAAACTTCAACAGTCAGGGAAGCTCAGAGAGGATTTGAAAATGCGGATTGATGTTCTGGTTGACTTGGGTACACAGTGAGTTATCTCTAACACTAGGGTTATCTCGGCAACCAAGAAAGAAGAAGATTGTCCGAGAAAGGCTGTGCTCCTATTTGGGTTAGCCTAGCAGCAGTCCCTCTGTCCTCATGATGTGTTCTTCCATAATGTGAAATGTTTCCATTTGTCAAGCAGAGACCTTCTGCTATCCTGGAGCGTTATGGAGCGTTGTGGAGCGTTATGGAGCGTTGTGGAGCGTTTTGGAGCGTTATGGAGCGTTTTGGAGCGTTATGGAGCTACATGCTACGTTACCAGCACTTCTAAGCAAACAGTCTACAGCCAAAACTGTTATTGTACAAATTGAATCAAATGACATTAAACTTCAACAGTCAGGGAAGCTCAGAGAGGATTTGAAAATGCGGATTGATGTTCTGGTTGACTTGGGTACACAGTGAGTTATCTCTGTGCCACTTCTGTCTCCACGTTTCCATCCTCAGTTTCATATATACCCTTCACTTGTGAGTGCTAATTTTGTTTTGGCTGTACATTTTTGCTGTTACAGTCTTCTTACAACAATTCAATGTCCGGTGTGTTCATAAATTCAAACATTTTTATTTACTCCCAAATATTATCTTGTCTGATGGCAAAAGTTCTATGGTAACACTTTAAAGGTTGCCAGCGTGAGAGCAAGTAAGTACATAGTATTCAGAAATATACTGGGTCGAGCCTTATGGAACGCATTTTAACTATTTTAATCAAAGCTGTAATCATTAGTCTCATTATAATATTTTGTTTATCAACCTTTAAGAGAATTTCTGCAATTGAATCATTATAATTCTACCCTTTTCAAACTAGTGTGACAAAGTGAATCTGCTAATTCTGATATATATTTTTTTTTATCAATGTGAAGTTATGCATTCATTGAGTAGGATAGAGCTAGCATCTTCATGGAAGGTGATTAAGACCTACAGATGTTTACAAGTCTCTAAGCTAGAATTCAAGTCAAGTCTCAAGACACTGAGCTAGAGTCCAAGTCAAGTCTCAAGACACTGAGCTTAAGTTCAAGTTCAAGCCAAGTCTCAAGACACTGAGCTAGAGTCCAAGTCAAGTCTCAAGACACTGAGCTTAAGTTCAAGTTCAAGCCAAGTCTCAAGACACTGAGCTAGAGTCCAAGTCAAGTCTCAAGACACTGAGCTTAAGTTCAAGTTCAAGCCAAGTCTCAAGACACTGAGCTAGAGTCCAAGTCAAGTCTCAAGTCTCTGAGCTTAAGTTCAAGTCAAGTCTCAAGACACTGAGCTAGAGTCCAAGTCAAGTCGCACGTCTCTTGTGGTAATAATGAATGTTGTATCACCGGTTGTGTTACACCCTGAAAAGAGGGGGCAATGAATAAAAAGACTCGGACACGTTGTTCAGTGTTGAGTAGCTTCGTTTAGAATGAATAACAAAAAAAATATAAACAGTATTGTACATACATACCAGCAACAAAATGTTATAAATACAAATGTATTTTACATAAGATGACAATAATGTAAATCCATCACTTTTTTATAACTTTCACTCATTCCAACCATACTGCATACACAAACACATTAACAACCACTTGCAGAAGCTGAGTGATGTGCTAGCCTCCATTTTGTTCTGCCCACTGCGAGTACGGAGCTGAACCAACAGAATCATTACAATTGTCACCATTCAAAGAAAAGTTTCATAACATTACAGTTCCTGCATTAACCTATAAACAAACTTTAACAGACCATTCAACAAATGTATTTCTCCATTAACAAAGAACATAAAATCACATATTGTACCTGAAAAGAGGGGGCAATGAATAAAACGACTCGGACACGATGTTCAATGTTGAGTAGCTTCATTTAGAATGAAGTATCGTGGCCGAGAGCCCCTCCTCTTCCGGCAACACAGACAAGACCAATCAATCATTATCTCAGACTGAACTAGCAGATCACACATCATTTATTTATACAATTATACTTTCCAATAATAATATTATTATTAACCTTTACACTTTTTAGTGTATTTATTCCCAACTTATTTTTATATTGCCAATTGAATTTATCCTGTGTTAAAATCCAACCTATTACAGTTGCGTTCCAGGCTTTACAAAACAATCATGTCACGTGATGACGTTGGTATTAAACCCTGTACTAACTGGACATTGGCAGTTGATATCAGTACACAGTCGACTACGGGTGGCTACTAGCACACTTCATCACAATTTCAGCAGGAATTGTAACCTCACTAGAATTGCAACATTTCACATATACCGCACTTATGCATTTTTCAAAAAGACACTCACTTTCAGAGTAATTTCAGGGATAACTGAGACATGATTGTGATTTAACTTGATTTAACTTGATTATGCACAAATAAACTGCTTATTGTACATCCAGCCCCAAATTAGAGTTAAAAATATATTTTGTTCATTAGCAAATGTCCCGTACTGCATTATTACGTAAGCTGAGTGTAAATTGAAAAACAAATAGGAAGCCTTATTCACAGTTCGGCACAGCACAACCCTGCAGTCCAAGAGACCAATAAGTTAATCACAAACGGTAATTTTTGCACCACAGTCAACTGTAGTTAGCTTGGTGTATCTCAGATTTTAGCCATGCTCCTATTAATATTAATAATAACCTAGCTACCCATCGATGCTTGTCTTCTTAAACGTCTGACTATTTTCCCGCACTGCAGCTACGACTCATCGTCTCCCGTAGCAACACTGGAAAATAAGGACCTGGCGCGAACATCTTTGCCAAAGGAAAGATTTTATGAAACCAAAACCACTGCCTATCTGCCTGGCTTCAATTCCAAACACATATTTATTATTAGGGAAACCATTTCAGTAGTGGTCTATGTTTTTGGACATTATATACTGTTGTTGTCCTCAATCATAGATACCGTCCTATAGGACACCTCCTTTATGGTGTGCTACGGATGGAAAGAAAATCATTAAGGACCTCAGCAATATGTTGTCTCTGAGTCTAAGATCTTCAACAGACACATGTAATAACAGACACAAAGCACATACACTCTCATCATGTATTAATCAAATCTTAAGACACTGCACACACACACACACAAACACCCAACCAACCAACCTGTACAGCTTTCCTTCTGTATTTATTATATATTTTATATTTCCAGAGCACATTATACTGCTGCACAATACAAAATGATACCCCATTAGCTGTCTGCACTGAGTTGTAGCCTACCAGGAATTATCTCAAATCTTTCATATTGTGCTAATCCTTATCTTATTCTAATCGACGTATTGCAGTATTACCCTTACTAAAAATATTGCAGGGTGCAGTATACAAGTATTTTTATCTTTCAGATACAGCATCCAAAATATCACAGTTACCTCTCTTTCACAGTTTTCTCTAAGGGCAATCAGTTTACTTCTCTTTAACAGTTTTCTCTAAAGGTCAATCAGTTTACTTCTCTTTCACAGTTTTCTCTAAAGGTCAATCAGTTTACCCCTCTTTCACAGTTTTCTCTAAAGGTCAATCAGTTTACTTCTCTTTCACAGTTTTCTCTAAAGGTCAATAAGTGTACATCTCTTTCACAGTTTTCTCTAAAGGTCAATCAGTTTACTTCTCTTTCACAGTTTTTTTAAAGGTCAATCAGTTTACTTCTCTTCCACAGTTTTTTCTAAAGGTCAATCAGTTTACTTTTCTTTCACAGTTTTCTCTAAGGTCAATCAGTTTACTTCTCTTTCACAGTTTTCTCTAAGGCCAATCAGTTTACTTCTCTTCCACAGTTTTTTCTAAAGGTCAATCAGTTTACTTCTCTTTCACAGTTTTCTCTAAGGTCAATCAGTTTACTTCTCTTTCACAGTTTTCTCTAAGGTCAATCAGTTTACTTCCCTTTCACAGTTTTCTCTAAGGTCAATCAGTTTACTTCTCTTTCACAGTTTTCTCAATGGTCAATCAGCATTGGTTTGGTAAAGCTCAGGCTTCTCGATAATCTTACAATTGCTTCAATTGTTCTTATTCTGTTTTTATTTTCCATTCCACATAAAATTTCCTATTTGTTCTTTGTTTTTTTTCTACTACATGACATGAATGAAAAACATAATGAAATGATACATAAAAAACCTGGAATTTCTGTAGACTTCTAGGTTCTAGTGACCTGAAACAGTTTTAGAGACCTTTTGAATAAAGTTCGACAAAATGGCCGTTAAGTGAAACACTTTGTGTAACGCACAATAACTGTGCGGCTCTCTATATGCAAACAAAGACTTACGGATATATCGTTCAGTACAAATGAAGAGGACATCCCCATGAACTAAACTGTCAATGCCCGAGTCTGTAGGTCAAAACACAACCAAATGACAGGTTGCTGAAATTTTACAGTTTTAGCTACAAGCTAACAGCTAATGCGCTCACACGCACAAATATTAACTTTAAAACAGCTGTCGCTCCGATTGACTGGCCATTACACAATCATGTGTGGGATGACTGTCTGTCTATAGGGTCTTCAGTAATAAGACATTAGTTGGAAAATGGCAGACAAAATGGCTGACCAGTGAAACACTCCATTGAACACATAACTGTGAAGGTCATTGGATATTTTCTTAATTATATTGCCAATTGCGAGACGTAGTGTGACCCATAAAGTCCGCCATGATGGATTTTTCTGTACAGTCCAAATTTGGGACAATGTACAAAATGCTACTCCTCTTGAACCGCTGCTCTGGTTGTTGGCTTCACATGTGTAGAATTATTGTCATTCAATTTCATATTTAGGAAAATGGAGTGGAAAGGGGCGTGTCTATGTACATTTTCATATTGCATAATTTCTGTGTGTTCGGGATCAGCCCCGCTGCTCCATATGTTATAAATGGATGCCCTTTGGCGTACATGCCTTACTTCCCATGATGAACAAAAAGCCTCTGGGACACATAAGATTTGCCATAATGGAATGTCTTGTACAGTCCAGATTTGGGAAAATGTACACAACACAATTTCCCCCAAACCGCTGGTCCAATTCACTTGCTTTTTGGCCTGACATGTGTAAAATTACTGTCTTTCAATTGTATATCTAGGAAAAACAAATATAATACAAAATGGCTGAAAGGGACATTTTTAAGTAAATGTACATACCCAGCTAGCAAAAGTTGGTTCTCAGAACGTTTGTTGAACGTTTATTTTTGGTTGTGGAAATGCTCCCTGAACATTGCACCTATGTTCCAAAAAGGTTAGTATGGATGGTTTTCTACATGTTCTTAGAACGTTTTTTGGGGGTTGTATAAACGTTCTGGGAACGTTCCTGGCATGTTCCCTGAAGGTTTCATAATTTTGAACGTTCTGGGAACCTTTTAAGAATGTTCATAGGACGTTCCAAGAAGGTTCTAAACTATGATACCTTCAGGGAGCATGCCTAGAACTAACCGTTATTAACCATATTATACCAAATTAACCTTTAGGGAACATGTGCTACGTTTGGTTGGAATGTTTTTGAAACGTTCTTTGAATGTCTGCAAAGTTCTTGCTATGAATGTTATTGTAATTAGGGTAGAAGAACACATCAAATGTATATTTTGAAATATTTTATTCTGGAAAAACACAAAAACAGGAATACACAAATTACAAATATATTTATAGTTAATTTATCATTCAATCAGAATACAATCAGCAGTGTGATTTGCAAAGACACAACATCAATATAAAAATGGCACATTTAACAGGATTACACAAATGATCAAAGTGTTTAGTTAATTTATAAGCTAATCATATCAGTCATATATGAAGTCAATATTTGTAGTTTCAATCAGCAATCTGATTTGCAAACACACAAAAAAATACTTACTAATTTAAAATGCATGCAGTTAGCACCTCTAAATCTGAGGCCATGACTCTCAGCAGGAAACCGGTGGAGTGCCTACTCCGGGTAGGGAATGAGTCCTTACTCCAAGTGAAGGAGTTCAAGTACCTCGGGGTCTTGATCGCGAGTGAGGGAACAATGGAGCGGGAGATTGGTCGGAGGATTGGAGCAGCGGGGGCGGTGTTGCATTCGCTTCACCGCACCGTTGTGACGAAAAGAGAGCTGAGCCAAAAGGCAAAGCTCTCGATCTACCGGTCAATCTTTGTTCCTACCCTCACCTATGGTCATGAAAGCTGGGTCATGACCGAAAGAACGAGATCGCGGGTACAAGTGGCCGAAAAGGGTTTTCTCAGAAAGGTGGCTGGCCTCTCCCTGAGGGATAGGGTGAGAAGCTCAGTCATCCGAGAGGAACTCGGAGTAGAGCCGCTGCTCCATTGCATAGAAAGGAGCCAGTTGAGGTGGTTCGGGCATCTTGTATGAATGCCACCTGGGCGCCTCCCTAGAGAGGTGTTCCAGGCACGTCTAGCTGGGAGGAGACCTCGGGGAAGACCCAGGACTTGGTGGAGAGATTATATCTCCACACTGGCCTGGGAACGCCTCGGGATTCCCCAGTCGGAGCTGGCTAATGTTGCCCGGGAAAGGGAAGTTTGGGGTCCCCTGCTAGAGCTGCTACCCCCGCGACCCGACCCCGGATAAGCGGTTGAAGATGAGATGAGTTAGACAAAGTGTCAATTTAATCTGTACACTACCACAATTAAATATTACAACACCGGTAGAGTAGGGCAAGAAACAGTTTAGAATGTTCTGTATTTCTGCATAAATATGATCTAAACATTAGAATATCACATAAGTCTCAAAAGTAGATCTGTGAATGGCCAAAGTTTGTAAACCTCTAGAATAAGCAGTTAATTTGAAGGTAAATTAGACAGATGGTCTCGCAGGTTGCCCACTCACACCTTATTGTCATCCCTTTGATTAAGAACACCTGCCACTAAATTCACCATCAAATAAACTGATTATCCTAGAGGTTCACATATTTTTGACACTCACAGATTGGCAATAATTGGATAATTGTCCTAAATGACCAAATATAATTTCTCATTCAATTAATTGGATTCTCATTATTTACTAAAGAAAATGTGAAAATCTGTTGAATAGGTCATATTTATGCAGAAATACAGAAAATTCCAAAGGGTCACAAACTTTCTGGCACCACCGTAACTTATTATATTAGTATTTTTAAAAGCAAATCATTAATCACATTTCTTCCCTCCTAGCCGAAAGGGTGCCATCTTTAGAACTGCTCCAATCATGTCTTCGACGTTGTCACGATTGGTGTGGGGGCGTGGCTACACAGACCTTTCGGTGATTCACTTCCTTGTTTATGTTTTGTCACTCAGCTGTTTCTGATTGTATTCTACTGGGCTATAAAAGGGGAGCTAACAAGTCACTCCTTGTTCAGCATTATTTGTATGTCACGGTTGCTTTAGAGGTGAGTGGGGATATTTACTGTTGTTATTGAACATTTCGTAGAAGACGCTATATGCGCACTTTGATTTCATTTAACAGTTTAGTGTTTCGCCGTTCACGGTTTGTTTTATGTTGAGTTACTTATAATAAAACGACTGAACGGATACCTGGCTCTGCTTATGGCTTGCTACACCACACTACGCCGGTCAATCCATGACAGAATGCTGAACCAACAAAGAAGCCAGCGGAGCCAGCAGACGGTGAGTGGATTCCTCGGGGGGGCAAGCTATAGCGCCCCGAAGGATGAAGCTCACCGTCGCACCACGGAGCAGTGGGACTGGGGTAAGCCGGAGACGCCCGAAGAGGAGTATAGGCGCCTCCGTGCTTACTTCGGGTATGAGCCACCGATGCAGCTATCAGGGCCGATTACATCGGGTCCGCGGTCCCTCCCGGAGGAAGGCAAGAGGGCACCCCGAAGGCGTCCCAAGAAGGTTTTTGGGGGGGAGCTAAGGAGGTGTTCCGGGAGGACCGCGGAGAGAGCACCCACGGTCCTGGTGCTGCAGGAACGGCCACCCACTGCTCCGGGGCTGCAGACAGGGGGAGGGAAACCCCTGGAGCTACAGCCACTACCCCCGCCGTGGGAAGACCCTTTTCGGCCGCCGACGACAGGGACAGAAAAACCCCCGGAGGGGTTGGATGAACAGCCCTCAGCTGTTATTAGGACGTGGTGGAGGACATGGCTGGAGCTACAGCCACAAACCCCGCAGTGGGAAGACCCTTTTCGGCCACCGACGTCAGGGACAGAAAAACCCCCGGAGGGGTTGGATGAACAGCCCTCGGCTGTTATTAGGACGTGGTGGAGGACATGGCTGGATTTCCAAGAGCCAGCGCCTGAGATGGTCGCCACCACGCCTGCGCCCGAGATGGTCGCCACCATGCCAGCGCCCAAGAGGGCTGCCGCCGTCACGCCAGCGTCCACGATGGCTCCCGCCGTCACGCCAGCGTCCACGATGGCTCCCGCCGTCACGCCAGCGCTCAAGATGGCTGCCGTCGTCCCGCCAGCGCCCAAGATGGCTACCGTCGTCCCGCCAGCGCCCAAGATGGCTGCCGCCGTCACGCCAGCGCTCAAGATGGCTGTTGCCGTCCCGCCAGCGCTCAAGATGGCTGCCGTCGTCCCGCCGGCGCTCAAGATGGCTGTTGCCGTCACGCCAGCGCCCACGATGGTTCCCGCCGTCACGCCAGCGTCCACGATGGCTCCCGCCGTCACGCCAGCGCTCAAGATGGCTGCTGCCGTCACGCCAGCGCTCAAGATGGCTGCCGTCGTCCCGCCGGCGCTCAAGATGGCTGTTGCCGTCACGCCAGCGCCCACGATGGTTCCCGCCGTCACGCCAGCGTCCACGATGGCTCCCGCCGTCACGCCAGCGCTCAAGATGGCTGCTGCCGTCACGCCAGCGCTCAAGATGGCTGCCGTCGTCCCGCCGGCGCTCAAGATGGCTGTTGCCGTCACGCCAGCGCCCACGATGGTTCCCGCCGTCACGCCAGCGTCCACGATGGCTCCCGCCGTCACGCCAGCGCTCAAGATGGCTGCTGCCGTCACGCCAGCGCTCAAGATGGCTGCCGTCGTCCCGCCGGCGCTCAAGATGGCTGTTGCCGTCACGCCAGCGTCCACGATGGTTCCCGCCGTCACGCCGGCGCTCAAGATGGCTGTTGCCGCATCGCCGCCCACAATGGCTGCCGCATCGCCGCCTACAATGGCTGCCGCATCGCCGCCCACAATGGCTGCCGCATCGCCGCCCACAATGGCTGCCGCATCGCCGCCCACAATGGCTGCCGCATCGCCGCCCACAATGGCTGCCGCATCGCCGCCCACAATGGCTGCCGCATCGCCGCCCACAATGGCTGCCGCATCGCCGCCCACAATGGCTGCCGCATCGCCGCCCACAATGGCTGCCGCATCGCCGCCCACAATGGCTGCCGCATCGCCGCCCACGAAGGCCGCGCCACGACGACGCTCACGATGGCCGCCGCCACGACGACGCTCACGATGGCCGCCGCCACGACTACGCTCACGATGGCCGCCGCCACGACTACGCTCCCGATGGCCGCCGCCACGACTACGCTCCCGATGGCCGCCGCCACGACTACGCTCCCGATGGCCGCCGCCACGACTACGCTCCCGATGGCCGCCGCCACGACTACGCTCCCGATGGCCGCCGCCACGACTACGCTCACGATGGCCGCCGCCACGACTACGCTCACGATGGCCGCCGCCACGACTACGCTCACGATGGCCGCCGCCACGACTACGCTCACGATGGCCGCCGCCACGACTACGCTCACGATGGCCGCCGCCACGACGACGCTCACGATGGCCGCCGCCACGACGACGCTCACGATGGCCGCCGCCACGACTACGCTCACGATGGCCGCCGCCACGACTACGCTCACGATGGCCGCCGCCACGACTACGCTCACGATGGCCGCCGCCACGACTACGCTCACGATGGCCGCCGCCACGACTACGCTCACGATGGCCGCCGCCACGACTACGCTCACGATGGCCGCCGCCACGACACCGCCCACGATGGCCGCCGCCACGACTGCGCCCCCGATGGCCTCCGCCACCACGTCGCCCACGACGGCGGACTCTGAGCCGCACAAGATGGCGGACTCTGAGCCGCACAAGATGGCGGACTCTCAGCCGCACTAGATGGCGGTCTCTCTGCCGCACTAGATGGCGGTCTCTCTGCCGCACTAGATGGCGGTCTCTCTGCCGCACTAGATGGCGGCCTCTCAGCCACCGAGGCCTTTTCAGGGCTGGACCTGCGGTCCTGGACTGACCCTTTTGGGTTTGACTGCGGGTTCTCTCCCTGTTGCTCCCTTGTTTTGGTTTTGTGTTTCCGTTCGGCTATCTGGGGAGCTAGCCTTTTAGTGGGGGATACTGTCACGATTGGTGTGGGGGCGTGGCTACACAGACCTTTCGGTGATTCACTTCCTTGTTTATGTTTTGTCACTCAGCTGTTTCTGATTGTATTCTACTGGGCTATAAAAGGGGAGCTAACAAGTCACTCCTTGTTCAGCATTATTTGTATGTCACGGTTGCTTTAGAGGTGAGTGGGGATATTTACTGTTGTTATTGAACATTTCGTAGAAGACGCTATATGCGCACTTTGATTTCATTTAACAGTTTAGTGTTTCGCCGTTCACGGTTTGTTTTATGTTGAGTTACTTATAATACAACGACTGAACGGATACCTGGCTCTGCTTATGGCTTGCTACACCACACTACGCCGGTCAATCCATGACAGACGTCCGTTTCCTTAACTTTTTTAAAGTTAAGTTGGCAAGCTCCTATAGTTAGAAAATACAGAAGAAACACATGAATATCAATATATTTCTATAAAAATAATAGAATGACAGTTTCTGCTCCATGGTGGCCAGGGATGGAATCTGGTGGTCAGGGTTGGAAGCAGTCCCGCTATGCCCGGTGGTTTAAATACAGGTGCGCAAATTGATACAGTACTTCCCGGGGTAGATGGTTAAGTATTTAAACACAATTGCAATTGTAAAGTCGGTGAAAGTGTAATTCATAGCACATACTATATGGCAAAAAGTAACAACCTGACAATCAGTAACCTGACAATCAAATGTATTTTATAAAGCCCTTTTTAGTCGTCACCAAGTGCTTTGACAGACACCCAGCCTATAATGTATCTTATTTATCTTGGCCAGGTTGCCTTTTCAAATTAGAAACTGTTCTCAACATACCCACTTAGTTAAATAAAGATTAAATTAAATAAATAAAAAATAACACCCAAGACCAAGTGGCTAGAAAAAACTCCCTAGTAGGTGGGTTTGAATGACTTCTTCTGGTGGGACTTCAACTCCAGCAAGAAGCTTTCTTTGATTTGAGAGTATTTCAACTTGGTTTTCTACTAGTTTTTCTAAATTCATTAGAACCTTTGTTTGGAACCCTGCAAGGCAGTTAATGGACAAGTACATGTATACATTTCATTCGAAATTAGTAGCATTTCTGAATTATTCCAATGCTAATTTACTTGTAACATGACAATGTGTATTCACTGTTATAAGGGGCATGTCCTCTTCTGGGTGGTGAGGCTGGAAGAAAAGTAAAAACATTTTGTGAAAGTCTTGAAGAACAGTTAGGAGAAAGCTCTAAGACTCAATAAATTAACATGTTAATGAATTTAATAAATTTTTAGGTTTACTTAAAGGTTTTGGCTACAGAAAAACACAATGTAATACAGTCTATTGTTACATGTGAATGCTTTAATGCATTTTCATAATATTAGGTTACTGAAAATCATTTACCTCTGCTATCGGATTCTCTTGAAGAATGGTGGAGAAGGCCTCTGGAAGTATATAAAATAAGGTAGACTGTATTAATGTTTCAATTATTTAAATATTATCAAGTTACTGTAAGCCATTAACCTCTGCTATGGGACACTCTTGGAGAAAGGCTGGGTGGAGAAGGCTCTGAAAGACAAAATACACCGCTCCAAATTCCCACTGACCCTGCCTTTTCTCCGCTCCAAATTCCCACTGTCTCTGCCTTTTCTCCGCTCCAAATTCCCACTGACCCTGCCTTTTCTCCGCTCCAAATTCCCACTGACCCTGCCTTTTCTCCGCTCCAAATTCCCACTGACCCTGCCTTTTCTCCGCTCCAAATTCCCACTGACCCTGCCTTTTCTCCGCTCCAAATTCCCACTGACCCTGCCTTTTCTCCGCTCCAAATTCCCACTGACCCTGCCTTTTCTCCGCTCCAAATTCCCACTGACCCTGCCTTCTCCGCTCCAAATTCCCACTGACCCTGCCTTTTCTCCGCTCCAAATTCCCACTGACCCTGCCTTTTCTCCGCTCCAAATTCCCACTGACCCTGCCTTTTCTCCGCTCCAAATTCCCACTGACCCTGCCTTGTCGGCAACTGCATCCCATGGACAGATGCGGGATGATAAGGGATGCTCACATGGTTCATTCAACCACATGTCGCTGAGCTGGCTGATACTTTTCACACTCATCAACACAGAAGCCTTCAGTCAAATCATGTACAGGATGATGACCCTCACAAACTTACTCAAAAATACTTTCGTGATTTAACTTTCAGGAGTCTGATCTGCACACAAGGAACCACTTGAACGACGTGGCAAAGTAGATGCCTGTAAATATATATTATATTTTTATATATTGTATAAATATAACATGTACGTACTGTAGTGAAGTAAAAATACTTACAGTAAATTGACGCTTCGCTTGTACTGTACTGGTCTCGCAGATGTCGACACTGAAATTACACATTTTACCATTCGGTTTAAGGTCAACTATAGGCATCAATATGTGTAGTTACAGTAATCCTTTATATCGAAATGCGATGATGATTGGCTGGGTAGGCGGTGCCTTGCTCACGCTGTCTCGCTGCACGCACTCTGACTACCACTAAACAAGACTGCGTCAGCGACAATGGCGACGAGCCGGGGAAGTTCAAAAATAGCGGTGTCAAACTGGAAGTACCGGCACTACTTCTCGCTCATTGAAGTCAAAGGCAAGAATGTTTATGTTACATGCACGCTATGCCCACATTGCCCAGGAAAAAAGACGTTATCCACGTTGCCTCAAGCAAAGATTTTCCTTTGTTTCTTTTTACCCAGGTTTTTGTGTCTTAAATTTGCACTTGAACTTTATTTTCAATATTTATTTATGTTTTTATCATATGCATATCATATGGCAGCTGCAATCTATTGAGTTCAAATAAATACCAAATGTTCTAAAATACAGTATATAGTGTTTCATTCTTCAATAAGTTAATATAAACATCTTTGACGTTAAATGTTATAGAACGTAATAGCGTTTAGAACATGAACAAAATAATGTCAGTTACTTTGCTAAGTAACTAATTACTTTTACAATGTGGCAACTGAGTTACTAACTCAATTACTTTTTGGGAGAAGTAATTTGTAACTGTAACTAATTACTTTTTTTAAGTAAGATGACCAACACTGTTAATTAGTGTGTTTGTGGTGTCTGACTGACGTTATCTAGCCACGACTCAGAATATGTTAACAATATATGCATTAGCTACAGTTCCTTGCCAGACAAGATAAGCTGGCCAAGTTAGGTAACTTTAATTGGGCTAATTAGCTATGTTAACTTTATCGAACTAAAGTTGACAGCGTTTCTGAAGAAAATGCAAAGATCTTCTAAACTAATAGGATATAATTTACCTGTTGTATTTCCTGTTTTCTGTAACCAGTGGCTACTGTACTGTACGGTTAAGTTTCGATAAGCTAGCAACCTATTATAGATAACGTCTTACAGAATATTCACACAAAAATGTATATAATATACAGTGTACATGAATTCAGAATTAACTGTATACAGAATATGAATAGATTTAAAAGGAAACATTACTAATGTAATATAACTGACGACTAGAAGTTCAAGTATCTGAGGAAAATTTCTAGGTTATTACCTCAGACAGCTACGCGTGATTCACTTTGGTACATCCGACAGCTGCGTGTGAGTTACTGCTCGCGCGCACGCGCACTTGTTGTTCGGATTTTCGCGCGTCACTGTCCATGCTCGCGACTTGGGACAGTCTGACAGACAGTATATGAATGGTCATTTATTCTTTGGCAAAAGGAGGACCACCTAGATGAATCCTCTGTCGTTCTCCCTGTAAATAATATTGTTTAGCAATGCGAATGTAGGTTGAATGGGGATCCAATATATACAGTTGCATTGCTAAAACATAAGGAATGGATTAATTTATTTAACTTTTTTTTACTTGCATCGTAGAACGCAGAACATTTATATACAGACAACCACATGTAAACCACAATGAAACGTTATGTAAAAGCTATACAAATCATCTAAAAAACGTTATTTTCATAGGTTATTAGAACGTTCTCAAAACATGTGATTCTACCTTACTCAAAATTGAACCTTTCCCTAAAGGTTATTTTTTGGTTCACAAAGAAATACTTTCCCACAACATTCTTTGAACGTTTTGTAAAAGTTATATTTCCAAGAACCAACTGAGAACCTTTAGGGAATGTTACCGGAACGTTCTGTGCTATGTGGGTATTGACTTAATATATATTAGTCTATTAAATAATTGTAATTTTAACTGATGGTCTTTCAGACCTATTTTATTTTTATTTAAACTTTCTTTAACCAGGTAGGCCGATTGAGAACAAATTCTCATTTGCAACGGCGACCTGGCCAAGATAAGGCGAAAAATGTGCAAGACAACATATAGTTTCACAGATATACAAAACACAAAAGTGCAAATAGCAGCAGGTTCAAGTTATTCAGGATGGGGTATATGGGGTACAGTTGAGCAGCATAAATACAGTAATGACAAATATATATGTATGGTGGACAGAATAAAGTGACTCTAGCAAGTTGGTCTGTTGAGAGCATGCGACCCTTACAAAAAAAAAGTATACTTTAAGTTTATTTTTGTGAGTATACTTAAGTTTAAAAAGTATACTAATATTAAGGTACTTAAAGTATACTAGAAGTGTACTTATTTATATACTATTTTTATACTAAGTAAACTAAATTGGCCCACTTTTTAGTTTATTTAGTACACTTTAGAGTACACTTGTAGTTTATTTTAAGTATACTTTTGAATACTTTAAAGTAACCTGTGTAGTGTACTTTTAGTTTATGAAGTAGACTTCTTAAAGTACTTAAAAGTATACTTTTGTATACTTTAAAGTAACCTGTGTAGTGCACTTTCAGTTCATGAAGTACACTTCTTGAAGTACTTAAGTATACATTTGAATACTTTCAAGTACACTTTCAACTCATGTAAGTACTTCAAGAAGTAAACTTAATAAATGTCAATTTACTATGATTTACTAATAGATTTAAACACATTGTATAACTGTACAAGCCATGTTTGTCAAGTGAACCTTAAACAATACTCTAACAATCAGTGTCATGTGTCTGGTAGGAGTTCCACTTAAAACTTTAGAATAAATATACTTTTGTCTTCAAGTGTAATTAACATCTTTTAAATAAAGGAAATACAGTACATATTCAAAATACCTAAATAAATCTGAGAGGCAAGACACACAATGTGACTTAGACACATTTATTGCAAAACAGATAAATATTTTCATTAATATTTTCATGAGATAATATTGTCAAAGCTACATTAGAGGGGGATAAACCAGCTATGAACACTTAAAATATTGATATATACATATATTTAAAAAAAAATTAGAACTATTTTGAACTCTAAACGTTAAAATAAACATGGTTATTTTATTTAACAATATGCTTCTTTTTTGTACATGAAATGCATGCTCACATCTTTTCTGCCTTTACTTGTTTGAAGCATTCATTGTTGCACTTCTTGCGCCAGATCCTCCAGACATCTTGCACTGTTATTTCTTAAAATTTCTCCCTAGCATGCCCTGTAAAAAAACGCAAGACAACAAGCAAACATGATTAATATATTTAACCTTTAATCGAAATTTGTGAAATTGCGCAATATTAAATTAGGATTCCAAATACACACTTGCGTGAAACATACCAAGGCAGATGAATTGTCGCCCCATTCACTGTTCGTATTGTGTACGTCTTCCTCTTCACTGCTGGGATCAGTTACGTCTTCCTCTTCACTGCTGGGATCGGGTACATTGTCCTCCATGCTGTTGGGATTGTGTATGTCATCATCCTCTTCATTACTGAGATTGGGTATGTCTCCCTCTTTGCTGTTGGCATCAGATACAGAGTATTCTGCATTGACATTAACTTCCTCTGAAGCCTGAAGAACTGAGAAAGGGTAAGGTACATCGTTTAATTTATACTAGTATAGCCAGTTAAATGCAACATCTTATAAACACCCAGCGTGTTACAATTTATAACACACAGCATCAACAATTTTTTTTTATCAGCAAACTAGTGGCTACATGGCTTATTAGGATAAAGTACATGTTCATTTTTTGTTCCCTGCCTTTTACAAACAAGCTACCTAGCAACCTTGCCTAATTAGTAACTGTAGCTACCAGTTACCTGAAAAACAAAAGATAAAGATAAGTAATTGTTAACAAGCGCTAGTTACGTGTTGTCTTCTTACATGGCTCAGACGTAAATAGCTATCTAGCTAATGTTGATGTTAGCATTAACCATAGCCAAGTAGCTAGTTAGCTGTTATCTCATATAGGCATAGATAAAGTTAGAATTTAGCTCAAACTCACCTGTTCATTCCATCTGTACTTTGTCCTTTTTGGAATCCTTACACCTGGGTGCTCGAGTTTAAAGCGTAGTTTATGGCGACTGAAACATGCTGAAATATCTCCGGTTCAACATATGATGTTTTGCTCGCGCGCATGTAACAGGAAGTGACTTCGCTAATCAGCTCCGCCTCCATCCGTCTTCTTCTGATGCTTCATTGGACATTTTTCTCAGTTAATGCATGTAAAATATGTTCAAATATATGTTAATGTCCTGTCTGTCCGGGGCTTTTATTCATCTGACTTATAAATAGGGTTGCCAACTGTCCCGAATTAGGCGGGACGTCCCGAATTTTGAGCCTAATTAATTTGTCCCGCACGGGACCTCACTTGCCCCGTTTTTTGACTACTACGCTGATCTAACCACTGATTCAACATCAGCAGTGCTGGATCTGATCACCACGACACTTGACAGGGCAACACCTCACACCTGACCTATCATCATCCAATCACATATCACACAGCCAGCCCCCCTCTCACACGCATCAGTATACGTTAAGTAAATTCGCCCTTCGCTAAGCCACGCCCGAAAACCGCCACAGGCCAATCGTGATTTAGCAACCGTAACTAGGCGCAGGAGGTCTGTCAAGCTTTCGAGCAAGGGAAACATGCCAACGCGTTGTGCTTATGGATTGTGTAAACCCGATATCCTAAAAGTTTGGACGGGGAGGTGGAATTTTTTACTTTCCCAAAACCTAAAACCCAAGGGGAGAAATGCCGGGCGTGGACGGAGGCTCACTGACATACTTTAAAATACTCGTGAGTACCCCAATCCGATCGGGGCTCTCCCGGGTATTAGGTCTAAGGACAGAACATCAGGGGGCTTGCCGGAGATCTCCAAGGAAAAGGTTGGTATGCGAACTTAATCAGATCATTAACAGTCGTCATGTGCTCACTATAGGTACACTTTATTTGCGCAGCGAGATGTATTACAGAAAACACATGCTCTCATGCTTTATACTTTATGTAACCGGTCTCTTCCTGCCACTGTTAAGACTCTGCGTTGTGTTAATTGGATGAGGGAAGACACCGGACACTGGGACTGCTGCTCACGGAGATTTTATTAACACGACGAATGTAGATGATACTGGATGGATTAAAGAAAGAAAACAGCAATGAAGAGTGTTTTCCTGTGTGTTCTATCACCTCTCCTCAGCGCGCTCAAAGCAGACTGACACTCACAACAATGATAACATATAAAAAATAATAGAACATGTTGCAACAAGTGCAAAATAATGAATTAAATTATCACAATTTATAAAAACATACATTACATTCTCCTGCAGCTATTCTAAACCAAGCATCAATTGGTAAAGAGGGAAATTAATACATTATGAATGTATTATGAATACATTAGAAAATCAAACAGAAATAAATCATACCTGGATGGATTAGAGAAAGAAAACAGCAATGAAGAGTGTTTTCCTGTGTGTTCTATCACCTGCAGATTACAGACCAGCAATGATTCAATTATAATCATCACGTTCTATCGACACACACACACACATAATCAAAATCACTGTACCCGATAATAAAACTATCGA
>CM055742.1:19594527-19630623 GCA_029465975.1 Dallia pectoralis | reverse complement strand
TAAACACAGAGAGAGAGGGACAGAGAGAGAGAGAGGAAGAGAGAGAGAGACACACACAGAGAGAGAGGGACAGAGAGAGAGAGGAAGAGAGAGAGAGAGAGTGTGAGTGTGCGCATGCCACCATATGTCTACGGGTTGGCAGAATCAAGAGTGGGGTTTTGAGTTTGCGCGTGTGTGCTTGATGCCTGTGTTAGTCTGTGTGTGTCTGTGTCTGTGTGTGTTAATGCGTTCTTCCATGCATGTGCATATTAATATGCCTTTGTAGAGAGTTGGTTAGACTCAGTGGAGGAGTTCAAAGCTGCCTCACAGGAACAAATATTAATCATAAAAATGTTACCGTGTTATAGGCAATGCTTTGCATCATTCACTGAAGTCAGGGAAGGTGAAATATTCTGTTCCGTTTTATTAACTTACCCATGAGATAAGTCGAAAGAGACATACAATATCCAGATGACTGCAACCAATCACATTAATCACTTCAGGTTCTCATGTTCAGGTTTGAAATGAATCAAACTCTTTCATCTAGACGGGGTCAGATTCACAATCAGGTTATACAAAGGTAGAACAAGCCCACTTGTATTTTGGGTTGGACAGGCTGTGTGTGTCTAGTCTTGTATCTAGGTAGTATGTTGCAGTGTGGCTTGTGAATGTGAACTCTGTGTTGTGAGTGTGTGAGTGAGTGTGTGAGTGTGTGTGTGTGTGTGTGTGTGTGTGAGTGTGTGTGTGAGTGAGTGTGTGTGTGAGTGTGTGTGTGTGTGAGTGTGCACACATCTTTGAGGGCCAACTGTGCACCTATATGATCAAATAAATAAACAGCGACTCCTACAGAAAGACTAGTGGTCATTTTCACTAGGCTAACCTAAACTCAAGGATAATCTATATCCTACATTAGGAAAGCGCCCCACTGAGAGAGCTTGGATGAAACTAATTAAAATATTTTGACCAGTTGGCACAAGCCCGTACTATTATTGGTAGTTTTCAGGGGCTAATAACTTATTTATACCGCCTGAAGGGGGTGTCACTTGGGAAGCTTACACACATCCATTCCTGAGATGAAGGAGCCCTTCTGAGAGTCGTGTTATTGTGCTTCCAATTCACATCACTTTACCACACAGACAAATACTAACCCCTTCAAATACACGTGTAGTGATATATGGCTGTGTTCACTAAATGTCTTTCGGCTCTAAAAAAATCTCAAAACACCAATTTGGGGAATACAATTCAGCAAGAGGATGTGCAAGCACAGCATATGTTCACCAAAATGGATTAACAGTGAACTGTGAATACACATATATACAGCATGTGTGCACTATAATGGAATAACAGTGAACAGTGAATAAACATATATACAGCATGTGTGCACTATAATGGAATAACAGTGAACAGTGAATAAACATATATACAGCATGTGTGCACCATAATGGAATAACAGTGAACTGTGAATAAACATATATATTGCATATGTGCACCATAATGGAATAACAGTGAACTGTGAATACACATATATACAGCATATGTGCACTATAATGGAATAACAGTGAACTGTGAATACACATATATACAGCATATGTGCACTATAATGGAATAACAGTGAACTGTGAATAAACATATATACAGCATATGTGCACCATAATGGAATAACAGTGAACTGTGAATACACATATATACAGAATATGTGCACCATAATGGAATAACAGTGAACTGTGAATACACATATATACAGCATATGTGCACCATAATGGAATAACAGTGAACAGTGAATAAACATATATACAGCATATGTGCACCATAATGGAATAACAGTGAACAGTGAATACACATATATACAGAATATGTGCACCATAATGGAATAACAGTGAACTGTGAATAAACATATATATTGCATATGTGCACTATAATGGAATAACAGTGAACTGTGAATACACATATATACAGCATATGTGCACTATAATGGAATAACAGTGAACTGTGAATAAACATATATACAGCATATGTGCACCATAATGGAATAACAGTGAATACACATATATACAGAATATGTGCACCATAATGGAATAACAGTGAACTGTGAATAAACATATCTACAGCATATGTGCACCATAATGGAATAACAGTGAACTGTGAATAAACATATATATTGCATATGTGCACCATAATGGAATAACAGTGAACTGTGAATACACATATATACAGCATATGTGCACTATAATGGAATAACAGTGAACTGTGAATAAACATATATACAGCATATGTGCACCATAATGGAATAACAGTGAATACACATATATACAGAATATGTGCACCATAATGGAATAACAGTGAACTGTGAATAAACATATCTACAGCATATGTGCACCATAATGGAATAACAGTGAACTGTGAATAAACATATATATTGCATATGTGCACTATAATGGAATAACAGTGAACTGTGAATACACATATATACAGCATATGTGCACCATAATGGAATAACAGTGAACTGTGAATAAATATATATACAGAATATGTGCACCATAATGGAATAACAGTGAACAGTGAATACACATATATACAGCATATGTGCACCATAATGGAATAACAGTGAACTGTGAATACACATATCTACAGCATATGTGCACCATAATGGAATAACAGTGAACTGTGAATAAACATATATACAGCATATGTGCACCATAATGGAATAACAGTGAACAGTGAATAAACACATATACAGCATATGTGCACCATAATGGAATAACAGTGAACTGTGAATAAACATATCTACAGCATATGTGCACCATAATGGAATAACTGTCACGATTGGTGTGGTGGCGTTGCTACACGGACATATTTCGGTGATGCACTTCCTTGTTTCACTTCCGTGTTTACGTTTGTCTCACGGCTGTTTGCACTTATAATCAATGGGATATAAGAGGGTCGCGAGCAGTGCACTCGTGGCTTCGCATTCTGTCACGGTCCGTCCAAGGTGTAGTGCGTGAGGAAGCCATGTGCAGAGTCGTATATCCGTTTTGAACAGGTTTATTTAACACACCAACGTAAAACAAACCGATAACGGCGGAAAAAAGGCTAACTGGTTTAACTGAAATAAACAGTGCGCATATCGCGACTTACATACAAAACATTCCACAAACCACAATAGCACTCAAAATACACAAACACTCACCTCTAAAATAACGTGTGACATGTAACAATGCGAAGCAACGAGTGCACTGCTCGCGACCCTCTTATATCCCATTGATTATAAGTGCAAACAGCCGTGAGACAAACGTAAACACGGAAGTGAAACAAGGAAGTGCATCACCGAAATATGTCCGTGTAGCAACGCCACCACACCAATCGTGACAGTATCCCCCACTAAAAGGCTAGCTCCCCAGATAGCCGAACGGAAACACAAAACCAAGACAAGGGAGCAACAGGGAGAGAACCCGCAGTCAAACCCAAAAGGGTCAGTCCAGGACCGCAGGTCCAGCCCTGAAAAGGCCTCAGTGGCTGAGAGGCCGCCATCTAGTGCGGCAGAGAGACCGCCATCTAGTGCGGCAGAGAGTCCGCCATTTTGTGCGGCTCAGAGTCTGCCGTCGTGGGCGACGTCGTGGCGGAGGCCATCGTGGGCGCCGTCGTGGCGGCGGCCATCGGGGGCGCAGTCGTGGCGGCGGCCATCGTGAGCGTAGTCGTGGCGGCGGCCATCGTGAGCGTAGTCGTGGCGGCGGCCATCGTGAGCGTAGTCGTGGCGGCGGCCATCGTGAGCGTAGTCGTGGCGGCGGCCATCGTGAGCGTAGTCGTGGCGGCGGCCATCGTGAGCGTAGTCGTGGCGGCGGCCATCGTGAGCGTAGTCGTGGCGGCGGCCATCGTGAGCGTAGTCGTGGCGGCGGCCATCGTGAGCGTCGTCGTGGCGGCGGCCATCGTGAGCGTCGTCGTGGCGGCGGCCATCGTGAGCGCGTCGTGGCGGCGGCCATCGTGAGCGTCGTGGGCGGCGGCCATCGTGAGCGTCGTCGTGGCGCGGCCTTCGTGGGCGGCGATGCGGCAGCCATTGTGGGCGGCGATGCGGCAGCCATTGTGGGCGGCGATGCGGCAGCCATTGTGGGCGGCGATGCGGCAGCCATTGTGGGCGGCGATGCGGCAGCCATTGTGGGCGGCGATGCGGCAGCCATTGTGGGCGGCGATGCGGCAGCCATTGTGGGCGGCGATGCGGCAGCCATTGTGGGCGGCGATGCGGCAGCCATTGTGGGCGGCGATGCGGCAGCCATTGTGGGCGGCGATGCGGCAGCCATTGTGGGCGGCGATGCGGCAGCCCTTGTGGACGCTGGCGTGACGGCGGCAGCCATCTTGGGCGCTGGCGGGACGACGGCAGCCATCTTGGGCGCTGGCGTGACAGCAACAGCCATCTTGAGCGCTGGCGTGACGGCGGGAGCCCTCGTGGGCGCTGGCGTGACGGCAACAGCCATCTTGAGCGCCGGCGGGACGACGGCAGCCATCGTGGACGCTGGCGTGACGGCGGCAGCCATCTTGGGCGCTGGCGGGACGACGACAGCCATCTTGGGCGCTGGCGTGACGGCGACAGCCATCTTGGGCGCTGGCGTGACGGCGACAGCCATCTTGAGCGCTGGCGTGACGGCAACAGCCATCTTGAGCGCTGGCGGGACGGCAACAGCCATCTTGAGCGCCGGCGGGACGACGGCAGCCATCTTGAGCGCTGGCGTGGCGGCAACAGCCATCTTGAGCGCTGGCGGGACGGCGGGAGCCATCGTGGACGCTGGCGTGACGGCGGCAGCCATCTTGGGCGCTGGCGGGACGACGACAGCCATCTTGGGCGCTGGCGTGACGGCGGGAGCCATCGTGGGCGCTGGCGTGACGGCAACAGCCATCTTGAGCGCCGGCGGGACGACGGCAGCCATCTTGAGCGCTGGCGTGACGGCAACAGCCATCTTGAGCGCTGGCGGGACGGCGGGAGCCATCGTGGACGCTGGCGTGACGGCGGCAGCCATCTTGGACGCTGGCGGGACGGCGGGAACCATCGTGGACGCTGGCGTGACGGCACCAGCCCTCTTGAGCGCTGGCGGGACGACGGCAGCCATCTTGAGCGCTGGCGTGACGGCGGGAGCCATCGTGGACGCTGGCGTGACGGCGGCAGCCATCTTGGGCGCTGGCATGGTGGCGACCATCTCAGGCGCTGGCTCTTGGAAATCCAGCCATGTCCTCCACCACGTCCTAATAACAGCCGAGGGCTGATCATCCAACCCCTCTGGGGGTTTTTCTGTCCCTGATGTCGGTGGCCGAAAAGGGTCTTCCCACTGCGGGGTTTGTGGCTGTAGCTCCAGCCATGTCCTCCACCACGTCCTAATAACAGCTGAGGGCTGTTCATCCAACCCCTCCGGGGGTTTTTCTGTCCCTGTCGTCGGCGGCAGAAAAGGGTCTTTCCACGGCGGGGGTAGTGGCTGTAGCTCCAGGGGTTTCCCTCCCCCTGTCTGCAGCCCCGGAGCAGTGGGTGGCCGTTCCTGCAGCACCAGGACCGTGGGTGCTCTCTCCGCGGTCCTCCCGGAACACCTCCTTAGCTCCCCCCCAAAAACCTTCTTGGGACGCCTTCGGGGTGCCCTCTTGCCTTCCTCCGGGAGGGACCGCGGACCCGATGTAATCGGCCCTGATAGCTGCATCGGTGGCTCATACCCGAAGTAAGCACGGAGGCGCCTATACTCCTCTTCGGGCGTCTCCGGCTTACCCCAGTCCCACTGCTCCGTGGTGCGACGGTGAGCTTCATCCTTCGGGGCGCTATAGCTTGCCCCCCCGAGGAATCCACTCACCGTCTGCTGGCTCCGCTGGCTTCTTTGTGGGCTTCGCATTCTGTCAAGGTCCGTCCAAGGTGTAGTGCGTGAGGAAGCCATGTGCAGAGTCGTATATCCGTTTTGACAGGTTTATTTAAAGACACGAACTTAAAACAAACCGTAAACGGCGACAAACACTAAACTGTTGATATGAAATAAACAGTGCGCATATCGCGACTTACATACAAAACATTCCACAAACCACAATAGCACTCAAAATACACAAACACTCACCTCTAAAATAACGTGTTACATGTCACACGTTATTTTAGAGGTGAGTGTGTTATACTACTGTTGTCATTATATGGGTTTTGTGTAAGACGCTATATGCGCACCTTTTATTTCATATCAACAGTTTAGTGTTTGTCGCCGTTTACGGTTTGTTTTAAGTTCGTGTCTTTAAATAAACCTGTCAAAACGGATATACGACTCTGCACATGGCTTCCTCACGCACTACACCTTGGACGGACCTTGACAATAACAGTGAACTGTGAATAAACATATATACAGCATATGTGCACCATAATGGAATAACAGTGAACTGTGAATAAACATATATACAGAATATGTGCACCATAATGGAATTGGTGTTGAAACAGATTTAGCAGTAATTGAAATGGCTTACAGATGGTGTTCTCTGGTTTACAGTAACTAAACACATAGCTGAAGACATGGTTACGATGAGACAGAAGATATTTTTGGAATATGTATAGATCAGAGGGAGCAAAGATGATTTCTTGAAAAAAAGACTATTGATTATGATAAGACAATCTATTTCTGTCTATAGTCATACGGGTAAAATAAGACTGGGTCATATTTGATCTCCTATTATTGCTTACTAACACGAAATGCCAAAAGGAATGCCAATGACCCAGTCAAATGTCAACTCTATGAATGCATGTATGCACACACACAAACACACATACACACATGCACACACACACACACACACAGTAGTACACAAACACACACACACACATGAACACACAAACAGTTGCAGTACACACAGCAGTACACAAACACACACACACACACACACACACACACACACACACACACACACACACAGCAGTACACAAACACACACACACACATGAACACACAAACAGTTGCAGTACACACAGCAGTACACAAACACACACACACACACACACACACACACACACACACACAGCAGTACACAAACACACACACACACACACACACAGCAGTACACAAACACACACACACACACACACACACACACACACACACAGTAGTACACACACACACCTGCAAATGCCCTCAGGGACAGTTTCCTTCCTGTTGTGTTACGTAATTCAATTAATGGAAAATCAAATGGGAGCTTGATTTGATATTGATCAAACCCCAATGTAACACTGTCATCATCAACAGTGGTGCAATAATGCACATTACTATACATACATGTACGAAGATATGTAGATAAGAGATATTAACATTTATATATTATTAACATTTATACATGTATGTATATATCCACATCTGGATATGTATATATGTATATATCCACATGTATGTAGATTAGAGATATTAACAATTACACATGTATGTACATTAATATGTAGATAAGAGATATTAACATTTACACATGTATGTACATTAATATGTAGATAAGATATATTAACACTTACACATGTATGTACATTAACCCTGTAACACCCCTCGTTGTAAAATTACAACGTTACCTTTAGCCATCCTTAAAAACACTCACACACATTTTTTATCTTATTTTTTACCACATTTACATAGTCATTGGGTCCTATCAGAGGTGGGACAAAGTCATTGTTATGCAAGTCACAAGTAAGTCTCAAGTCTTTGCCCTCGAGTCCCGAGTCAAGTCGAGTCAAAGATGAGGCAAGTCCCGAGTCGAGTCACAAGTCAAAGCCAACAAGTCTCAAGTCGAGTCCAAAGTCCTACCCTTTTAGCTTCGAGTCATTTCAAGTCATCTTACCACAGAATTTATACAAATCATGTATGTCTGTAAGATTTGTATTTATTTAAACCTCTTTTTATACAACGACATTAATACAGTAAAAAACAGAAAATTTAATTTCTCAAAAAATGCTTGTATTTCAACAGCATATTGCACTAAAACAATGCACAGCAACTTCAGTCCTGTATTGTATTGACCTTAGGGCTGGAAGATATGGAAAAAATTATATCACAATATATTTCTTAATTTCGGTCGATACGACATAATTCCGATATCGATATGAACAATATAAAAGCCTCAGAAAAAATTCCATGAACACCCACAATGGATGTCTGTATACAATCTTCTGAAAAATACATTTGCCAAGTCTTTTGAGCCTCCTCCTATAAAACTAAATAATATTTTAGAAATAAAACGGTAAAAATAAATTAAAGTTCACCTTTTATTTGATTTTAACCTTTATACAAACAAGAAAAGTCAAATAAGCAATTTGACTCTGAGACTGACCTTATGATTATATGACCGGCTGATTATATTATTCTTTACACAAAACTTCCTGCAACAAAACTTGTTCTTATAAACATATCGTTTAAAGTTAGTGAACATGTTAGACAATGAAGAGGTGAGTTCATGAGTTCGCTACGTGACCGTGGATTTAAGAGACACGACAGAGAAGCTCATGAACGCGCATGTCGCAACATGCTCGGAGAATGAGAGTGCTCAAAAGCGCATGTCCATCATGACGTCATGGGCCAGTCAACGCGGAAGATCCAAGCTCCTATGTTGGCTTTATGCGCTTTTGAGCCTCTCATTCTCCGGCACATTTAGCATCACGCTGAAACCTGAAGTTTATCAGATCTCAGAAAGCTGAACCACTTCCCTACCACTGAATTAGTCTTTCCTCTCATATCAACTGTCTGCTTTCTCCTCACTTATGGAAGCTCGTTCAGTCACGTTTGAATTGTGTATTTTGTAAACTTAAACTTGCCGTGTTGGAGATCAGCAAACATATTGAAATATCGAAAATGTGTTTAGAAATCATATCACCGTTATTGATTTCTTTTACTGCGATATATATTGATATTGAATTATTGTCCAGCCCTAACCTCATATTGCAAAACAGTTTAACTTTCAAATAGACATGGTTCTTTTAGCCTGAACTTTTTAAACATGTCATTAATAAAATCCTCACTCCTCAAAATGATCACTTCTGAAAAAATGGACCAACCTGATAATATAATTGGAATGACTCCATAGAGACGTGTGTGTGTGTGTGTGCGTGTGAGCGTGTGTGTGCGTGCGCAGCTCCGTCTGTAATCTTCGACCCGCATGTTTTGCAAATTGCAACTCTTTTTTTGTCGACTACCTCGTAATTTTTATAGCCAAACGAAACTATCTTCGGTATCATTTTGCCAACTGGCGCGTTGTTGCTTGTGCCTCATTGGTTGTCTTGCAATGTGCCTGCTTGGATGCTGTCTAATCAAAACAACGTGGGACTACAGTGATTGGATGTCCAATCAAAACAACGTGGGACTACAGTGATTGGATGTCCAATCAAAACAACGTGGGACTACAGTGATTGGATGTCCAATCAAAACAACGTGGGACTACAGTGATTGGATGTCCAATCAAAACAACGTGGGACTACAGTGATTGGATGTCCAATCAAAACAACGTGGGACTACAGTGATTGGATGTCCAATCAAAACAACGTGGGACTACAGTGATTGGATGTCCAATCAAAACAACGTGGGACTACAGTGATTGGATGTCCAATCAAAACAACGTGGGACTACAGTGATTGGATGTCGTGCAGGCAGCGCGCGTGTTCTCTGCATGCATTTTTTTCACAGATGCAGATGAACTGAGAGCGGCGCGGCCGTGTGAACATTTTCTTCCCCAGTTTTCATGGGAAGTAGCAAGTCTTCTCGAGTCAAAAGGCGCAAGTCCAAGTGAAGTCACGAGTCATTGATGTTCAAGTCCAAGTCGAGTTGCAAGTCTTTGTACATTGAGTCGAGTCTGAAGTCATCAAATTCATGACTCGAGTCTGACTCGAGTCCAAGTCACATGACTCGAGTCCACACCTCTGGGTCCTATTGTTCAGTCTCACAATGATTTTGGATAGTAAATTTGTTTATAAGTCCCGCTTTACGGCCATGAACTCACACAACCTCTCAAGGTTTCCTTCGAACAACATCTACTTTTTTCATTGGACTGGATTCATCAGATTCAAGTAAGTAAAATGTCTTTTATATTTTTTTTGGTTGTTATTAGAATGTCTAGAGCATGTACATATGTAGTTATTTTGAAATATATGCATCAAATTCCATTTAGAGCTTGTTAAGTACTTGTTGCAATTATACAACGTTGGGTGAGTGTGGTAGTCAAATAGCAGGCTTGTTGTAGTGGGCTCAAACAGGGTGTATTCCCTCCACTACACCACTGCCTGAAACAGATACATTTTTTATATTTTGACAGTATACATTCTACCCTTGTGTTGTGTTCTGGTCAAATTTGACTGATTTAACACGTTTTATCTAAAAAAAAATGTAGTTAATTTGATCAGACTGACCTAACATTCCAGAGGATATAAACAGACAATTCATTTCTGGGAAAGGTGAGAATGTTCCTGAATGTGGGGTGTGGATGTAAGTGGGGGTATGCATGTTTTCCTTTCAGTATGACAATTAGAGAGCATAAGCAGCAGTATTGTTATGTGAAGGCAGTATTGTGTGACTAAATGGCTGGTGATTGGGATGCATGTTTCATTTAGCATGATAAGGAGAGAGCATATAATCCATTACAATAAGCAGACAGTATGTCTGCCTGGAAAACATGTGTACCCTGAGCACTTGGTCCACCACCCTATTACTTCAGGTTGTGTACTATAATATAAAAAGCATATTTATACATGTTAATTAATTGATATTTTATTTTCAGAATGCCACCAGCAAGGAGAGAGCTGCGATACAGTGTGCAGGATGTGATTGATATCAACCAAAATGGGGAGAGTGAAGTTGAGATGGAACTCAATGACACTGATGAGAGAGCTGAAGACTCAGATGAAGATGTCTGTCAACAAGTGGACAAAGAAAACCAACTACCTGGACTGTCCAGCTGATAATTACGTGGACATCGAGCCAAAAACAAACAAACACACCATGCCCCGTGACAGTTATCGCTGGCGGAAAAAAGATTTCATCAGTCCCAACACGATAAAGGAATACACCAACACGCAATGCAGCAAGTGTGATGTTCGCCTTTCAGAGGACAAGAACTGTTTTTGGGACATTCACAACCAATGAAAATCAGCCATTAAAAGAAAAAAAGGAATGGAGAAGTTGCTAGAAAAAGCGTTTTATCTAATATTTTTTGTAAATAAATGACTTCATAAAAAAATATGACTAATGTGTGATTATTATTAATGTTATATACATTTATAGGGCTGAGTCAGCAGTCAAACCTGCAAATAAACCCTTAGTTGTTCTGAATTGTTGTTCAGACAATGTGAGTACAATTACAGAAATTCTGCTCCCAGCTAAGCCCAATGTTGCAATATTACAACATTTCTCTAAAAACATATATAAACTTTTTTTTCTAAAAACTCTTTAATTTCTGCATCAAAGGCCTCCTACAACAATATCTGAAAGGTCCAATATTACTTTTTTTTGGTTTTTCTATATTTGGGTCTTACAGGGTTAATATGTAGATTAGCGATATTAAAGATTTACACATGTGTGTGAGCATTAATATGTAGATAAGAGATATTAACACTTATAGATGTATATACATTAATATGTAGATAAGAGATATTAACTCGTACACCAGTGTTTATGAGCATGCACACAAGCTGAATATAGATGTGCGTCAATGCTGTGACATCAGAGGACATAATGAAGTGTGAGATTCTGGAACCTCCTGCAGCTCTGTGACAACACAATAGAGACCGCCTTTAGCTCTCTATGACCTTCCTGTGGCAGACAGGTTCTATTGTTCTAAGTGTCCCTCAGATTTCAAGTCTGGAGATAAAGAGGGCAAATATACACAATGAAATCAAGAATTGACTTGTGCTAAACAATCACATACTGTCCTACTTGTTGCAGAGCAGATAGGCAGTCCTGACTGATATGGGACTGGGTCAAATAAAGGTGATCATTCTGCCCTATCATGTGGAAGTAAGACACATTTCCTTTACTAACAGTGTTTCGAAAAAAAGACACAACGGCAAGAAAACCCCACAGATTTTAGTGGGGTGACTGGGGTGACAGATGCCAGTCAACTAATGTATAAAAAACCCACATATTTTAGTGGGGTGACTGGGGTGACAGATGCCAGTCAACTAATGTATAAAAACCCACAGATTTTAGTGGGGTGACTGGGGTGACAGATGCCAGTCAACTAATGTATAAAAACCCATTGATTTTAGTGGGGTGACTGGGGTGACAGATGCCAGTCTACTAATGTATAAAAACCCACAGATTTTAGTGGGGTGACTGGGGTGACAGATGCCAGTCTACTAATGTATAAAAACCCACAGATTTTAGTGGGGTGACAGATGCCAGTCAACTAATGTATAAAAACCCACAGATTTTAGTGGGGTGACTGGGGTGACAGATGCCAGTCTACTAATGTATAAAAACCCACAGATTTTAGTGGGGTGACAGATGCCAGTCTACTAATGTATAAAAACCCACAGATTTTAGTGGGGTGACTGGGGTGACAGATGCCAGTCAACTAATGTATAAAAACCCTCAGATTTTAGTGGGGTGACTGGGGTGACAGATGCCAGTCTACTAATGTATAAAAAACCCACAGATTTTAGTGGGGTGACAGATGCCAGTCAACTAATGTATAAAAACCCACAGATTTTAGTGGGGTGACAGATGCCAGTCAACTAATGTATAAAAACCCACAGATTTTAGTGGGGTGACTGGGGTGACAGATGCCAGTCTACTAATGTATAAAAACCCACAGATTTTAGTGGGGTGACAGATGCCAGTCAACTAATGTATAAAAACCCTCAGATTTTAGTGGGGTGACAGATGCCAGTCAACTAATGTATAAAAACCCACAGATTTTAGTGGGGTGACTGGGGTGACAGATGCCAGTCAACTAATGTATTAAAAACCCACATATTTTAGTGGGGTGACTGGGGTGACAGATGCCAGGCAACTAATGTATAAAAACCCACAGATTTTAGTGGGGTGACAGATGCCAGTCAACTAATGTATAAAAACCCACAGATTTTAGTGGGGTGACAGATGCCAGTCAACTAATGTATAAAACCCACAGATTTTAGTGGGGTGACAGATGCCAGTCAACTAATGTATAAAACCCACAGATTTTAGTGGGGTGACAGATGCCAGTCAACTAATGTATAAAAACCCACAGATTTTAGTGGGGTGACTGGGGTGACAGATGCCAGGCAACTAATGTATAAAAACCCACAGATTTTAGTGGGGTGGCTGGGGTGACAGATGCCAGTCTACTAATGTATAAAAACCCTCAGATTTTAGTGGGGTGACAGATGCCAGTCAACTAATGTCTAAAAACCCACAGATTTTAGTGGGGTGACTGAGGTGACAGATGCCAGTCTACTAATGTATAAAAACCCACAGATTTTAGTGGGGTGACTGGGGTGACAGATGCCAGTCTACTAATGTATAAAAACCCACAGATTTTAGTGGGGTGACTGGGGTGACAGATGCCAGTCAACTAATGTATAAAAACCCACAGATTTTAGTGGGGTGACAGATGCCAGTCTACTAATGTATAAAAACCCACAGATTTTAGTGGGGTGACAGATGCCAGTCAACTAATGTATAAAAACCCACAGATTTTAGTGGGGTGACTGGGGTGACAGATGCCAGTCAACTAATGTATAAAAACCCACAGATTTTAGTGGGGTGGCTGGGGTGACAGATGCCAGTCAACTAATGTATAAAAACCCACAGATTTTAGTGGGGTGACTGGGGTGACAGATGCCAGTCAACTAATGTATAAAAAACCCACAGATTTTAGTGGGGTGACTGGGGTGACAGATGCCAGTCTACTAATGTATAAAAACCCACAGATTTTAGTGGGGTGACAGATGCCAGTCAACTAATGTATAAAAACCCACAGATTTTAGTGGGGTGACTGGGGTGACAGATGCCAGTCAACTAATGTATAAAACCCTCAGATTTTAGTGGGGTGACTGAGGTGACAGATGCCAGTCAACTAATGTATAAAAACCCACAGATTTTAGTGGGGTGGCTGGGGTGACAGATGCCAGTCTACTAATGTATAAAAACCCACATATTTTAGTGGGGTGACTGGGGTGACAGATGCCAGTCTACTAATGTATAAAAACCCTCAGATTTTAGTGGGGTGACTGGGGTGACAGATGCCAGTCAACTAATGTATAAAAACCCACAGATGTTAGTGGGGTGACTGGGGTGACAGATGCCAGTCAACTAATGTATAAAAACCCACATATTTTAGTGGGGTGACTGGGGTGACAGATGCCAGTCTACTAATGTATAAAAACCCTCAGATTTTAGTGGGGTGACTGGGGTGACAGATGCCAGTCAACTAATGTATAAAAACCCACATATTTTAGTGGGGTGACAGATGCCAGTCAACTAATGTATAAAACCCACAGATGTTAGTGGGGTGACTGGGGTGACAGATGCCAGTCAACTAATGTATAAAAAACCCACAGATTTTAGTGGGGTGACTGGGGTGACAGATGCCAGTCTACTAATGTATAAAAACCCACAGATTTTAGTGGGGTGACAGATGCCAGTCAACTAATGTATAAAACCCACAGATTTTAGTGGGGTGGCTGGGGTGACAGATGCCAGTCAACTAATGTATAAAAACCCACAGATTTTAGTGGGGTGACTGGGGTGACAGATGCCAGTCAACTAATGTATAAAAACCCACAGATTTTAGTGGGGTGACAGATGCCAGTCAACTAATGTATAAAAACCCACAGATTTTAGTGGGGTGACTGGGGTGACAGATGCCAGTCAACTAATGTATAAAAACCCACAGATTTTAGTGGGGTGACAGATGCCAGTCTACTAATGTATAAAAACCCTCAGATTTTAGTGGGGTGACAGATGCCAGTCAACTAATGTATAAAAACCCACAGATTTTAGTGGGGTGACTGGGGTGACAGATGCCAGTCTACTAATGTATAAAAACCCACAGATTTTAGTGGGGTGACAGATGCCAGTCTACTAATGTATAAAAAACCCACAGATTTTAGTGGGGTGACTGGGGTGACAGATGCCAGTCAACTAATGTATAAAAACCCTCAGATTTTAGTGGGGTGACAGATGCCAGTCAACTAATGTATAAAAACCCACAGATTTTAGTGGGGTGACTGGGGTGACAGATGCCAGTCTACTAATGTATAAAAACCCACAGATTTTAGTGGGGTGACAGATGCCAGTCTACTA
Source organism: Dallia pectoralis (assembly GCA_029465975.1). Classification (NCBI taxonomy): domain Eukaryota; kingdom Metazoa; phylum Chordata; class Actinopteri; order Esociformes; family Umbridae; genus Dallia; species Dallia pectoralis. The sequence goes on along the minus strand of CM055742.1, from coordinate 19,615,402 downwards.
ATGTATAAAAAACCCACAGATTTTAGTGGGGTGACTGGGGTGACAGATGCCAGTCAACTAATGTATAAAAACCCTCAGATTTTAGTGGGGTGACTGGGGTGACAGATGCCAGTCTACTAATGTATAAAAAACCCACAGATTTTAGTGGGGTGACAGATGCCAGTCAACTAATGTATAAAAACCCACAGATTTTAGTGGGGTGACAGATGCCAGTCAACTAATGTATAAAAACCCACAGATTTTAGTGGGGTGACTGGGGTGACAGATGCCAGTCTACTAATGTATAAAAACCCACAGATTTTAGTGGGGTGACAGATGCCAGTCAACTAATGTATAAAAACCCTCAGATTTTAGTGGGGTGACAGATGCCAGTCAACTAATGTATAAAAACCCACAGATTTTAGTGGGGTGACTGGGGTGACAGATGCCAGTCAACTAATGTATTAAAAACCCACATATTTTAGTGGGGTGACTGGGGTGACAGATGCCAGGCAACTAATGTATAAAAACCCACAGATTTTAGTGGGGTGACAGATGCCAGTCAACTAATGTATAAAAACCCACAGATTTTAGTGGGGTGACAGATGCCAGTCAACTAATGTATAAAACCCACAGATTTTAGTGGGGTGACAGATGCCAGTCAACTAATGTATAAAACCCACAGATTTTAGTGGGGTGACAGATGCCAGTCAACTAATGTATAAAAACCCACAGATTTTAGTGGGGTGACTGGGGTGACAGATGCCAGGCAACTAATGTATAAAAACCCACAGATTTTAGTGGGGTGGCTGGGGTGACAGATGCCAGTCTACTAATGTATAAAAACCCTCAGATTTTAGTGGGGTGACAGATGCCAGTCAACTAATGTCTAAAAACCCACAGATTTTAGTGGGGTGACTGAGGTGACAGATGCCAGTCTACTAATGTATAAAAACCCACAGATTTTAGTGGGGTGACTGGGGTGACAGATGCCAGTCTACTAATGTATAAAAAACCCACAGATTTTAGTGGGGTGACTGGGGTGACAGATGCCAGTCAACTAATGTATAAAAACCCACAGATTTTAGTGGGGTGACAGATGCCAGTCTACTAATGTATAAAAACCCACAGATTTTAGTGGGGTGACAGATGCCAGTCAACTAATGTATAAAAACCCACAGATTTTAGTGGGGTGACTGGGGTGACAGATGCCAGTCAACTAATGTATAAAAACCCACAGATTTTAGTGGGGTGGCTGGGGTGACAGATGCCAGTCAACTAATGTATAAAAACCCACAGATTTTAGTGGGGTGACTGGGGTGACAGATGCCAGTCAACTAATGTATAAAAACCCACAGATTTTAGTGGGGTGACTGGGGTGACAGATGCCAGTCTACTAATGTATAAAAACCCACAGATTTTAGTGGGGTGACAGATGCCAGTCAACTAATGTATAAAAACCCACAGATTTTAGTGGGGTGACTGGGGTGACAGATGCCAGTCAACTAATGTATAAAAACCCTCAGATTTTAGTGGGGTGACTGAGGTGACAGATGCCAGTCAACTAATGTATAAAAACCCACAGATTTTAGTGGGGTGGCTGGGGTGACAGATGCCAGTCTACTAATGTATAAAAACCCACATATTTTAGTGGGGTGACTGGGGTGACAGATGCCAGTCTACTAATGTATAAAAACCCTCAGATTTTAGTGGGGTGACTGGGGTGACAGATGCCAGTCAACTAATGTATAAAAACCCACAGATGTTAGTGGGGTGACTGGGGTGACAGATGCCAGTCAACTAATGTATAAAAACCCACATATTTTAGTGGGGTGACTGGGGTGACAGATGCCAGTCTACTAATGTATAAAAACCCTCAGATTTTAGTGGGGTGACTGGGGTGACAGATGCCAGTCAACTAATGTATAAAAACCCACATATTTTAGTGGGGTGACAGATGCCAGTCAACTAATGTATAAAACCCACAGATGTTAGTGGGGTGACTGGGGTGACAGATGCCAGTCAACTAATGTATAAAAACCCACAGATTTTAGTGGGGTGACTGGGGTGACAGATGCCAGTCTACTAATGTATAAAAACCCACAGATTTTAGTGGGGTGACAGATGCCAGTCAACTAATGTATAAAACCCACAGATTTTAGTGGGGTGGCTGGGGTGACAGATGCCAGTCAACTAATGTATAAAAACCCACAGATTTTAGTGGGGTGACTGGGGTGACAGATGCCAGTCAACTAATGTATAAAAACCCACAGATTTTAGTGGGGTGACAGATGCCAGTCAACTAATGTATAAAAACCCACAGATTTTAGTGGGGTGACTGGGGTGACAGATGCCAGTCAACTAATGTATAAAAACCCACAGATTTTAGTGGGGTGACAGATGCCAGTCTACTAATGTATAAAAACCCACAGATTTTAGTGGGGTGACAGATGCCAGTCAACTAATGTATAAAAACCCACAGATTTTAGTGGGGTGACTGGGGTGACAGATGCCAGTCAACTAATGTATAAAAACCCACAGATTTTAGTGGGGTGACTGGGGTGACAGATGCCAGTCTACTAATGTATAAAACCCACAGATTTTAGTGGGGTAACTGGGGTGACAGATGCCAGTCAACTAATGTATAAAAACCCACATATTTTAGTGGGGTGACTGGGGTGACAGATGCCAGTCTACTAATGTATAAAAACCCACAGATTTCAGTGGGGTGACAGATGCCAGTCTACTAATGTATAAAACCCACAGATTTTAGTGGGGTAACTGGGGTGACAGATGCCAGTCAACTAATGTATAAATCCCACAGATTTTAGTGGGGTGACAGATGCCAGTCTACTAATGTATAAAAACCCACAGATTTTAGTGGGGTGACAGATGCCAGTCAACTAATGTATAAAAACCCACAGATTTTAGTGGGGTGACAGATGCCAGTCAACTAATGTATAAAAACCCACAGATTTTAGTGGGGTGACAGATGCCAGTCTACTAATGTATAAAAACCCACAGATGTTAGTGGGGTGACTGGGGTGACAGATGCCAGTCAACTAATGTATAAAAACCCACAGATTTTAGTGGGGTAACTGGGGTGACAGATGCCAGTCAACTAATGTATAAAAACCCACAGATTTTAGTGGGGTGACAGATGCCAGTCAACTAATGTATAAAAACCCTCAGATTTTAGTGGGGTGACAGATGCCAGTCAACTAATGTATAAAAACCCACAGATTTTAGTGGGGTGACAGATGCCAGTCAACTAATGTATAAAAACCCACAGATTTTAGTGGGGTGACTGGGGTGACAGATGCCAGTCAACTAATGTATAAAAACCCACAGATGTTAGTGGGGTGACTGGGGTGACAGATGCCAGTCAACTAATGTATAAAAACCCACAGATTTTAGTGGGGTAACTGGGGTGACAGATGCCAGTCAACTAATGTATAAAAACCCACAGATTTTAGTGGGGTGACAGATGCCAGTCAACTAATGTATAAAAACCCTCAGATTTTAGTGGGGTGACTGGGGTGACAGATGCCAGTCAACTAATGTATAAAAACCCACAGATTTTAGTGGGGTGACTGGGGTGACAGATGCCAGTCAACTAATGTATAAAAACCCACAGATTTTAGTGGGGTGACTGGGGTGACAGATGCCAGTCAACTAATGTATAAAAACCCACAGATTTTAGTGGGGTGACAGATGCCAGTCAACTAATGTATAAAAACCCACAGATTTTAGTGGGGTGACTGGGGTGACAGATGCCAGTCAACTAATGTATAAAAAACCCACAGATTTTAGTGGGGTGACTGGGGTGACAGATGCCAGGCAACTAATGTATAAAAACCCACAGATTTTAGTGGGGTGACAGATGCCAGGCAACTAATGTATAAAAACCCACATATTTTAGTGGGGTGACAGATGCCAGTCAACTAATGTATAAAAACCCACAGATTTTAGTGGGGTGACTGGGGTGACAGATGCCAGTCAACTAATGTATAAAAACCCACAGATTTTAGTGGGGTGACTGATGCCAGTCAACTAATGTATAAAAACCCACAGATTTTAGTGGGGTGACTGGGGTGACAGATGCCAGTCTACTAATGTATAAAAAACCCACAGATTTTAGTGGGGTGACTGGGGTGACAGATGCCAGTCAACTAATGTATAAAAACCCACAGATTTTAGTGGGGTGACTGGGGTGACAGATGCCAGTCAACTAATGTATAAAAACCCACAGATTTTAGTGGGGTGACTGGGGTGACAGATGCCAGTCAACTAATGTATAAAAACCCACAGATCTTAGTGGGGTGACTGGGGTGACAGATGCCAGTCTACTAATGTATAAAAACCCTCAGATTTTAGTGGGGTGACTGGGGTGACAGATGCCAGTCAACTAATGTATAAAAACCCTCAGATTTTAGTGGGGTGACTGATGCCAGGCAACTAATGTATAAAAACCCACAGATTTTAGTGGGGTGACTGGGGTGACAGATGCCAGTCAACTAATGTATAAAAACCCACAGATTTTAGTGGGGTGACAGATGCTAGTCAACTAATGTATAAAAACCCACAGATTTTAGTGGGGTGACTGGGGTGACAGATGCCAGTCAACTAATGTATAAAAACCCACAGATTTTAGTGGGGTGACTGGGGTGACAGATGCCAGTCAACTAATGTATAAAAACCCTCAGATTTTAGTGGGGTGACTGGGGTGACAGATGCCAGTCTACTAATGTATAAAAACCCACAGATTTTAGTGGGGTGACTGGGGTGACAGATGCCAGTCAACTAATGTATAAAAACCCTCAGATTTTAGTGGGGTGACTGGGGTGACAGATGCCAGTCTACTAATGTATAAAAACCCACAGATTTTAGTGGGGTGGCTGGGGTGACAGATGCCAGTCTACTAATGTATAAAAACCCTCAGATTTTAGTGGGGTGACAGATGCCAGTCAACTAATGTCTAAAAACCCACAGATTTTAGTGGGGTGACTGGGGTGACAGATGCCAGTCAACTAATGTATAAAAACCCACAGATTTTAGTGGGGTGACTGGGGTGACAGATGCCAGTCAACTAATGTATAAAAAACCCACAGATTTTAGTGGGGTGACAGATGCCAGTCAACTAATGTATAAAAACCCACAGATGTTAGTGGGGTGACTGGGGTGACAGATGCCAGTCAACTAATGTATAAAAACCCACAGATTTTAGTGGGGTGACTGGGGTGACAGATGCCAGTCAACTAATGTATAAAAACCCACATATTTTAGTGGGGTGACTGGGGTGACAGATGCCAGTCAACTAATGTATAAAAACCCTCAGATTTTAGTGGGGTGACTGGGGTGACAGATGCCAGTCAACTAATGTATAAAAACCCACAGATTTTAGTGGGGTGACAGATGCCAGTCAACTAATGTATAAAAACCCACAGATTTTAGTGGGGTGACTGGGGTGACAGATGCCAGTCAACTAATGTATAAAAACCCTCAGATTTTAGTGGGGTGACTGGGGTGACAGATGCCAGTCAACTAATGTATAAAAACCCACAGATTTTAGTGGGGTGACTGGGGTGACAGATGCCAGTCAACTAATGTATAAAAACCCACAGATTTTAGTGGGGTGACTGGGGTGACAGATGCCAGTCAACTAATGTATAAAAACCCACAGATTTTAGTGGGGTGACTGGGGTGACAGATGCCAGTCAACTAATGTATAAAAACCCACAGATTTTAGTGGGGTGACTGGGGTGACAGATGCCAGTCAACTAATGTATAAAAACCCACAGATTTTTGTGGGGTGACAGATGCCAGTCAACTAATGTATAAAAACCCACAGATTTTAGTGGGGTGACTGGGGTGACAGATGCCAGTCAACTAATGTATAAAACCCACAGATGTTAGTGGGGTGACTGGGGTGACAGATGCCAGTCAACTAATGTATAAAAACCCACAGATTTTAGTGGGGTGACTGGGGTGACAGATGCCAGTCAACTAATGTATAAAAACCCACAGATTTTAGTGGGGTGACTGAGGTGACAGATGCCAGTCAACTAATGTATAAAAACCCTCAGATTTTAGTGGGGTGACTGGGGTGACAGATGCCAGTCTACTAATGTATAAAAACCCACAGATTTTAGTGGGGTGACTGGGGTGACAGATGCCAGTCTACTAATGTATAAAAACCCACAGATTTTAGTGGGGTGACTGGGGTGACAGATGCCAGTCTGTCAACTAATGTATTTTTAAAAACGTAGATCGAATTTGTTCACAGCTTTTAGTCTCTGCCATTGCATCCCATCCAAATGTTCTTTTGCAATGTGTATTTCTCTCTCATTTCCTTATATTCAGGGCATTTTTACATATTGCCTATAATCATCTTGATCCTTGAGCGCTTCTGTCTCTTGATCTACTCTATAATCTGTGTGTAAAATACATATAAAATCCGAGATTAAATGAATCCCTTGATCTGTGTAAGTACCGTTGAATATCCATAATTAGCATTGTCAAGCAGAAATATGAAACATTTTCTCCAGTATAAACAAGCTTTTATTGCCTTATAAACAAAACAGCATCCTAGACTTCTCAGAAAAACTACAGGAAGCAAAATCAGGATACCGAATGCAATTATCTAAAGATATGTCAATTGATAGGTGCATTAGCTGATAATTAAAGTTTCAACAACTCTTAAGAATGTTGTAGATGTCTTTAAATCTATCGTCATGGCCTCAAACAAGCATCTCTAACCCTAATTAGTGATTTAAGTCATTCACCTCAGAAACAATCATGATAAAAAGATTAAACCTATTTATAAAAACAAAATGACATATTCAATAAAATTCATCTTTAAAGACCAGGATATAATCAAACTTGAACAAAAGTTTGTGTAGCACACAGGATGTTAAAGAAAACATTTTCGCCAGTCAACTCTTTACTCCACCACCCAAAACTTTATCTAGGGAAGTTAATTCAGTTGGTTATTCTACTAATTGGTAATATTCATCCATTTAGTTGTTTCATTCTCATAGTTTTTTGTTCCAGGTCAGATGCCACTGGCAAATCAACAGGGTGGAGGAACTGGGAAAACACAAACTGTTGGGTAGCCATTCTTTTTAGGTACTCTGTGACAGTTGTGCTGTGTCCTCGGTTTTAGATGCAAACCTCTTGCTCTAACTCCAACCCTAACCCTTTTGGGAGAAATCATAGGATATTTAGGAGGTCAGCATCATTTTTATTTGACAAGTAATTCATATATTCAGATTTTGGAGAATTTGACTCAGCTCGCTTCCACTGACATTCTTGTATTGAATGTTTTGAGGGTTGTGATGCCTCTCAGATCACAGATGCACTAAGGATGGTGTGTCATACTGATTACACAGAGGGCCTAGTGTATGCAGGTTTTATTCCACAGAGGGCCTAGTGTATGCAGGTTTTATACCACAGAGGGCCTAGTGTATGCAGGTTTTATTACACAGAGGACCTAGTGTATGCAGGTTTTATACCACAGAGGGCCTAGTGTATGCAGGTTTTATAGCACAGAGGGCCTAGTGTATGCAGGTTGTATTACACAGAGGGCCTAGTGTATGCAGGTTGTATTACACAGAAGGCCTAGTGTATGCAGGTTTTATACCACAGAGGGCCTAGTGTATGCAGGTTTTATACCACAGAGGGCCTAGTGTATGCAGGTTTTATTACACAGAGGGCCTAGTGTATGCAGGTTTTATTCCACAGAGGACCTAGTGTATGCAGGTTGTATTACACAGAAGGCCTAGTGTATGCAGGTTTTATTACACAGAGGGCCTAGTGTATGCAGGTTTTATTCCACAGAGGGCCTAGTGTATGCAGGTTTTATTACACAGAGGGCCTAGTGTATGCAGGTTTTATACCACAGAGGGCCTAGTGTATGCAGGTTGTATTACACAGAGGGCCTAGTGTATGCAGGTTGTATTACACAGAAGGCCTAGTGTATGCAGGTTTTATTCCACAGAGGGCCTAGTGTATGCAGGTTTTATTACACAGAGGGCCTAGTGTATGCAGGTTGTATTACACAGAGGGCCTAGTGTATGCAGGTTTTATACCACAGAGGGCCTAGTGTATGCAGGTTTTATACCACAGAGGGCCTAGTGTATGCAGGTTGTATTACACAGAGGGCCTAGTGTATGCAGGTTGTATTACACAGAAGGCCTAGTGTATGCAGGTTTTATACCACAGAGGGCCTAGTGTATGCAGGTTTTATACCACAGAGGGCCTAGTGTATGCAGGTTTTATACCCATGGTTCCCCCAGGTTTCCACAAGTTAAATTTAAGACTTTTTAAGACCTTTTTAAGACCATTTATGATGACATTTAAGACCAACTTCAGCAGCCATACCGGCAAAAATATAAAGGATAATGGAAAATTAGAAAGGATTTAACACCAAAAGTATTACATACCAAATACTTGACTTGAATAAAATGTTTTATAATAAATCTCAATAAAACAATAACAAAAATATGTGCATTTGCTGCATAAAGGTCCTCTTTGAACTAAGAGAAAAAAAATTCCATGAAGTGCAGCTTTCTATTCTCGCTGTACACACAGAATGCGTGCAATATCATAAGAGCCTACAGTCTTCGGAGCTCTGCTCCCTTGGCCGCAATCAGATCACCTAAAGAAAGAGTAAACAAATAATTAACTATGGTTTGATAAATGGAGATATATATATCTCCATGTGTGTATATGTATGTTTATGCTTGTGTTGTGTTTGTGGTGTAAGCCTCAATGTTTCCACTGTCATGACTTAATTATAAGAATGTAATAAAAATGATGTACCAGCAGCAACACCTCCTGCCAACTGTTTGTCTTGAAGAAACCTTTTGACTACACTCTTCATCTTTCCCTGGCACAAGTCTGGATCTGAATACATCATGGCTGGGTTAAGACAAGTCATTTGTCTCACAGTCGGGTAACTCAAGGGGCTCTTCTCCTGAATCTTCTTCACCATTCTGGAGAGACCCTCCATGCATTCCTGTCTGAACTGCAGGATAGAAAGCTCTCCTACGATGGGTCTACTCTGCCGCTGAAGCTCCTAACAAGAATGTTAATATTGCAGTCAGAACTTAAGAAAAAAATTATAGTGCCAGCCGACCATCCAGCACTATTTGTTTGTTTAATTATTTTGATGTGGGATTGTTTTAAAAACCTAATTATAATGTTTTTATTAATTTCTGGTATTTAAGATCCAAGATACTCTTTTTCTGCCAGTTTACCCAGTGATCGGCCAGGTAAAGGCCATAAAAAACAGACAATTCTTTCCACAATACCGTTACAACAGCCTCTGCTCCAATGCCAATGTCAACAGCTCTTGGATGAACCCTAGACTGCTTGTCAGTGACATCAAGCCGGACCATTTGGAGAGGTGTGACATCATTCAAAAGTTCTCTTTTGATGAATCGCCTCAGCAAACTCTGTAAAGTCAAAAAAATACTTATTATTGAGAATGCAAAAACGTTAACAATACACAAATCATCATTGCCTTTGAGGGCGCCATTGTGTTTTAAATCCTCAATGTTTTTTATAATGTAGGCAAAATTTCTGGAAACAGCTTTTATATTTATTTTATACATGATCAAATAATTTAAATAAAGCAATAATTTTGAATAGCCAAATAAATTAATCAGTCTCAGCAGTAGTGCTATGGGCTGTGAATAAAACAGATACAAAATCATAATCTCAGTGCAATGAAACGATTCACCTTCAGCAGCTCAGCCAGGTCTTTTCCAATGAAAGGCACCACAGGCTCATCAGTCTGGTACCTCGTGAGGAAAGGTGTCATGCTTCTTGAGACAGCCATGAAGAAATGCAACTTGGCGGTAATAAGCGCATCTTTGGTTGCCACTGAAATAGTGTCATATGAGGAAGTCCCAGGGCAAGGGAGCTGTTTTTTCGTGACTGCCTCAACATACTTTTTTATGTCCGGCCAGATGACAAGGGCCCGCTCCACCACTGGAAGGTTCTCAACCCAGCGGTGGCCACAGAAAGGCAGAGCGAAGACTTTGGAATTAGTCAGATTGCAAAAATCTTCTCTTCTTGCCGGGACATTGTGGAAAATAGTGTGCAGAGCCCTGAGAAACTTCTCTATTTGCCAATCAGTAAATCCACTCTTAAAAGCATTATGGAGAGTATGGAGGCCACAACTCCCCACCACTGCCAGCTGAGCACCCCCAAACTGCTCTGCATGCTCCTGCTGCAGCATTTCAAAAAAAACGCCAATTGACGTTAGGGCCGTCCATGGACACAGAGACCATCTTTCTCAAATCGAGGTCACGCACACACTCCTACAAATCAAAAGCTATCTTTAGGACATGTGTACATATGTTTTTATACAGGAACGTCTTTATCTATCTCTATGTTTTACCACATTGTTGGGACTGTACATTGCATATTATATTTCTTAGTGATTTCTTTCAATTAAAACTACCACATATAAATTTAGCAGTAGTTCAGTATTTTTTTCATAATCATATTTTTGTTATTCTCTACTCTCTCAACTCTATATTCTTAATTTTTACAATACTTCTTTGTACTCAACTGAATTCAGCAAACTAGGATAAATGGTGGCCTCGGAAAAGTTTTAAACCACATCCATGTTGAGCCTACAATGTGACAGGTTGGGATTTATTTAGCAAATAAGTTTTCGGAGCGATACTTACTTTGAAATGTTTGAGCAAGTCCGCTGCAGTTGCATGACCCATGAACTGTGACCCAAAATACCTTGAATGGACCTGGTCACTGACCCAGTAGCGCAGATGAAGGTCTAGCTGTTTCGTCTTTGTGGTTTTGTTGAGGCTTTCGTCAAACATGACAACAAAGCAGGTGGCGTCGTTGACTTGGTCAGTCAGTTGTTTTGTGATGAACGGAGCCAAACCAAATTTGGTGATGTACGCCGTCTTGTTGCTCCCACATGCGAAAGAAGACGCAATCTTAGAGTCTGGAAACATTGTTTTGAATATTGTGGCAATTTCTTCATTTGAAGAATATGAGTGGTGGGCCGAAATGGTTTTCAGTATCCAAACCACCTCTGCCCGTAGAGTTGGCGTAGATCCACAATGAGCCTGCAGGTTCACACACGGAGGTTGCACTACCGACGGTGCGATGTCTTCACTGCTGCTAGCAGTAGCCACCGTGCCTGAGGTTGCTGACGAGCTTTCACAGAACTGTGCTATAGGCACCTGCTGCTGGCGGGCTGTAGCAGTGGCAATGTGCTTCACGCTTTTCATATGAGAGTCCAAAGCTAAAACTCCCATTGTCCCCAGTTTAAAAGACTTTCGGCACCAACGGCAATGAGCCTCGCGGTCATTGCCTGGAACAGGTTTAACCCAGTCATATTTTATATTATTCTGCCATGTTGGTTTAAATCGACACTTTCCCATTTTGAGCTAATTCTATGGTATGGACGTGACAGACACGTTTACTGCCAAAAGCGTAAGGCAATACATTTACGTAAACAGTAACGATACTGTCGAAAACTGACGTAACATAACTGAACGAAACTATCGTAACAAAGTTATTTATGACATTAAGATATTTAATTTTATGAAAGGACAATACAAATTTAAGACCTTAGTAAACTAAATTTAATACTTTATAAATGATATTTAAGACTTTTAAGGCCTTATTTTTCGAATATTAAATTTAAGACTTTTTTAAGACTTTTAAGACCCCGCGGGTACCCTGATACCACAGAGGGCCTAGTGTATGCAGGTTTTATTACACAGAGGGCCTAGTGTATGCAGGTTTTATTCCACAGAGGACCTAGTGTATGCAGGTTATATTACACAGAAGGCCTAGTGTATGCAGGTTTTATTACACAGAGGGCCTAGTGTATGCAGGTTTTATTCCACAGAGGGCCTAGTGTATGCAGGTTTTATTACACAGAGGGCCTAGTGTATGCAGGTTTTATACCACAGAGGGCCTAGTGTATGCAGGTTGTATTACACAGAGGGCCTAGTGTATGCAGGTTGTATTACACAGAAGGCCTAGTGTATGCAGGTTTTATTCCACAGAGGGCCTAGTGTATGCAGGTTGTATTACACAGAGGGCCTAGTGTATGCAGGTTGTATTACACAGAGGGCCTAGTGTATGCAGGTTGTATTACACAGAGGGCCTAGTGTATGCAGGTTTTATTACACAGAGGACCTAGTGTATGCAGGTTTTATTACACAGAGGGCCTAGTGTATGCAGGTTTTATTACACAGAGGGCCTAGTGTATGCAGGTTTTATTACACAGAGGGCCTAGTGTATGCAGGTTTTATTCCACAGAGGGCCTAGTGTATGCAGGTTTTATTACACAGAGGGCCTAGTGTATGCAGGTTTTATTCCACAGAGGGCCTAGTGTATGCAGGTTGTATTACACAGAGGGCCTAGTGTATGCAGGTTTTATTCCACAGAGGGCCTAGTGTATGCAGGTTTTATTCCACAGAGGGCCTAGTGTATGCAGGTTTTATTCCACAGAGGGCCTAGTGTATGCAGGTTTTATTCCACAGAGGGCCTTGTGTATGCAGGTTTTATTCCACAGAGGGCCTAGTGTATGCAGGTTTTATTCCACAGAGGGCCTAGTGTATGCAGGTTTTATTCCACAGAGGGCCTAGTGTATGCAGGTTTTATTCCACAGAGGGCCTAGTGTATGCAGGTTTTATTCCACAGAGGACCTAGTGTATGCAGGTTTTATTCCACAGAGGGCCTAGTGTATGCAGGTTTTATTCCACAGAGGGCCTAGTGTATGCAGGTTTTATTCCACAGAGGGCCTAGTGTATGCAGGTTTTATTCCACAGAGGGCCTTGTGTATGCAGGTTTTATTCCACAGAGGGCCTAGTGTATGCAGGTTTTATTCCACAGAGGGCCTAGTGTATGCTGGTTTTATTCCACAGAGGGCCTAGTGTATGCAGGTTTTATTCCACAGAGGGCCTAGTGTATGCAGGTTTTATTCCACAGAGGGCCTAGTGTATGCAGGTTTTATTCCACAGAGGACCTAGTGTATGCAGGTTTTATTCCACAGAGGGCCTATTGTATGCAGGTTTTACTACACAGAGGACCTAGTGTATGCAGGTTTTATTCCACAAAAGGCCTAGTGTATGCAGGTTTTATTCCACAGAGGGCCTAGTGTATGCAGGTTTTATTCCACAGAGGGCCTAGTGTATGCAGGTTTTATTCCACAGAGGGCCTAGTGTATGCAGGTTTTATTCCACAGAGGGCCTAGTGTATGCAGGTTTTATTCCACAGAGGACCTAGTGTATGCAGGTTTTATTCCACAGAGGGCCTAGTGTATGCAGGTTTTATTCCACAGAGGACCTAGTGTATGCAGGTGTTATTACACAGATGACCTAGTGTATGCAGGTTTTATTCCACAGAGGACCTAGTGTATGCAGGTTGTATTACACAGAGGGCCTAGTGTATGCAGGTTTTATTACACAGAGGGCCTAGTGTATGCAGGTTGTATTACACAGAAGGCCTAGTGTATGCAGGTTTTATTCCACAGAGGGCCTAGTGTATGCAGGTTTTATTCCACAGAGGGCCTAGTGTATGCAGGTTTTATTCCACAGAGGGCCTAGTGTATGCAGGTTTTATTCCACAGAGGGCCTAGTGTATGCAGGTTTTATTCCACAGAGGACCTAGTGTATGCAGGTTTTTTTACACAGAGGGCCTAGTGTATGCAGGTTTTATTCCACAGAGGGCCTAGTGTATGCAGGTTTTATTCCACAGAGGGCCTAGTGTATGCATGTTTTATTCCACAGAGGACCTAGTGTATGCAGGTTTTATTCCACAGAGGGCCTAGTGTATGCAGGTTTTATTCCACAGAGGGCCTAGTGTATGCAGGTTTTATTCCACAGAGGGCCTAGTGTATGCAGGTTTTATTCCACAGAGGGCCTTGTGTATGCAGGTTTTATTCCACAGAGGGCCTAGTGTATGCAGGTTTTATTCCACAGAGGGCCTAGTGTATGCTGGTTTTATTCCACAGAGGGCCTAGTGTATGCAGGTTTTATTCCACAGAGGGCCTAGTGTATGCAGGTTTTATTCCACAGAGGGCCTAGTGTATGCAGGTTTTATTCCACAGAGGACCTAGTGTATGCAGGTTTTATTCCACAGAGGGCCTATTGTATGCAGGTTTTACTACACAGAGGACCTAGTGTATGCAGGTTTTATTACACAAAAGGCCTAGTGTATGCAGGTTTTATTCCACAGAGGGTCTAGTGTATGCAGGTTTTATTCCACAGAGGGCCTAGTGTATGCAGGTTTTATTCCACAGAGGGCCTAGTGTATGCAGGTTTTATTCCACAGAGGGCCTAGTGTATGCAGGTTTTATTCCACAGAGGACCTAGTGTATGCAGGTTTTATTCCACAGAGGGCCTAGTGTATGCAGGTTTTATTCCACAGAGGACCTAGTGTATGCAGGTTTTATTACACAGATGACCTAGTGTATGCAGGTTTTATTCCACAGAGGACCTAGTGTATGCAGGTTGTATTACACAGAGGGCCTAGTGTATGCAGGTTTTATTACACAGAGGGCCTAGTGTATGCAGGTTGTATTACACAGAAGGCCTAGTGTATGCAGGTTTTATTCCACAGAGGGCCTAGTGTATGCAGGTTTTATTCCACAGAGGGCCTAGTGTATGCAGGTTTTATTCCACAGAGGGCCTAGTGTATGCAGGTTTTATTCCACAGAGGGCCTAGTGTATGCAGGTTTTATTCCACAGAGGACCTAGTGTATGCAGGTTTTTTTACACAGAGGGCCTAGTGTATGCAGGTTTTATTACACAGACGGCCTAGTGTATGCAGGTTTTACTACACAGAGGACCTAGTGTATGCAGGTTTTATTACACAAAAGGCCTAGTGTATGCAGGTTTTATTCCACAGAGGGCCTAGTGTATGCTGGTTTTATTCCACAGAGGGCCTAGTGTATGCAGGTTTTATTCCACAGAGGGCCTAGTGTATGCAGGTTTTATTCCACAGAGGGCCTAGTGTATGCAGGTTTTATTCCACAGAGGACCTAGTGTATGCAGGTTTTATTCCACAGAGGGCCTAGTGTATGCAGGTTTTATTCCACAGAGGGCCTAGTGTATGCAGGTTTTATTCCGCAGAGGGCCTAGTGTATGCAGGTTTTATTCCACAGAGGGCCTAGTGTATGCAGGTTTTATTCCGCAGAGGGCCTAGTGTATGCTGGTTTTATTCCACAGAGGGCCTAGTGTATACAGGTTTTATTACACAGTGGGCCTAGTGTATGGAGGTTTTATTCCACAGAGGGCCTAGTGTATACAGGTTTTATTACACAGTGGGCCTAGTGTATGGAGGTTTTATTCCACAGAGGGCCTAGTGTATGGAGGTTTTATTCCACAGAGGGCCTAGAGTATGCTGGTTTTATTCCACAGAGCGCCTAGTGTATGCTGGTTTTATTCCACAGAGGGCCTAGTGTATGCAGGTTTTATTCCACAGAGGGCCTAGTGTATGATGGTTTTATTCCACAGAGGGCCTAGTGTATGCTGGTTTAATTCCACAGAGGGCCTAGTGTATGCAGGTTTTATTCCACAGAGGGCCTAGTGTATGCAGGTTTTTTACACAGAGGGCCTAGTGTATGGAGGTTTTATTCCGGCTGTTGTAAAATAACTGTGGCGAATAAAGTGAAACCAAAATATTAAGCCACCTGGCAAATGAATATAGATGGCCTAAAAGTTTTTAATATTATTTAGTAAGTGCACATAGATATAGGCCTTTATGGTGCCATATTATCACACTAATTATTATATATAAACCAAATGAATATAGAGGGCCTAAAAGTGTCTAACATTATTTAATAAGTGCACACAGATATAGGCCTTTATGGTGCCATATTATGTTTATATTAATAATGTTCATATTAATTCATGTTCATATTATGGACATATTGCATTTGTCTCAAAAAGAACAAACAAAAATATTAATATTGCAACCAAAAAATATTTATTGCAAACAAAAAAATAAATATCAAATGCAAAACATCCACGATAACAAAAATATTGAGATCCGCAAGAAATAAAAACCTTTTAAATGCAAAGACAAATGTAGTGTCGTTTTTTTTCTATCTTTGTTTACGTTGCCATGGTTTTTGCTCTCTGTCTATTTTTTTTAAAAACATATAAAAAGGTACAGTGGCCCTGAAGTGCAAATCACAACGGCAAATAGGAAAACACAACGGCAAATAGGAAAACACAACGGCAAATAGGAAAACACAACGGCAAATAGGAAAACACAATGGCAAATAGGAAAACACAACGGCAAAAAGGAAAACACAACGGCAAAAAGGAAAACACAACGGAATTAACTTCAAACGGAAAAGGTAGGGCCTATCTAGCAGAGAACGGACCCTTGTGATTGGTTGACAACATATCAACTATTACGTCGTATGTATGCCCTGCATCAAAATAATTCCTAACAGTGTCGTGACCAGGATTTTTCAAATACCGAGTTCAAAAATACCTCCCCCACCTTTTTTTTATCAAAAGAAAATAAAAGTCCGAGTTTGAATGTTTGCGAAATGCTGCTAACCTACCTGTAATATAGGTATTAGCAGGGGCGGACTGGCCATCTGTGTGATCTGGTACTCTATCAGACATAGTCATCACATGTTATTTCCCAGTGATCTGTTTGGAGTTCTGGTAAGTGCGCTCGGCTGTGGATCCCGGCGACGCGGGTTCGATTCCCCTACCAGATGCCACATAATGTCTTTAGATTTTATTTTATGAATTATAATGTTGACCATGTGTATGATGTATTTAAAACTGCTAAACTTCAACATTTTAGCTCTAAAATTCCACATGCAGTAACTAATATTAAGAAATATGTTGTGCTTTTACTTTTTTAGTCCCAGCCCGTCCCTGGGTAGTATCAGCAGTGTTGTGCCTGAACGCGTTCATTGAACGATAGTTCATGAACGCGTTCATATTTTGGGCGAACGTGAACTGAACGTACTGCCTTACTGGCTGATGAACGTTCCTGTGAACTCGTTCATTCTGGTGTCTTTGAACCGCACGTTCTCTTAGTTTACCCTCGTTTAATATGATGCCAGATTTATATAGTCCCTTCTTTGCGCAAACCCGGCAACAACAGATATTAATATGTATCAGAAAAAACACCCAATCTGGCAACATCAGCCACTAGTGTCGCACCGCCCCATCATCATTAAAATAAAAAACAAAAGTATCTATGAGCGACAAAGGAGCAAGGAGGCGTCAAATTGTACTTTTAATGAGTTTTATGACAAGGTCGGTGAGGATGGGCAAAATCAGACGTTTTTGTGCAAACTTCGCCCGCCGGGTTTTAAACATAAAATCCGCACATCAATATCATCCAAAGAAACCTGAAACGGCATATTGAATTAAAGTACAATCAACAACAAAAAACAAAAACAGATCCTCGACCCAATCAACCCAGATCCCGATAACTGTCTACAGTAGCGGCTCCGTTGTCATCTCCCAGCCGCAGCTGGACAACCTGGTGGTGCAGTATATTGGACAACCTGGTGGTGCAGTATATTGGACAACCTGGTGGTGCAGTATATTGGACAACCTGGTGGTGCAGTATATTGGACAACCTGGTGGTGCAGTATATTGACAACCTGGTGGTGCAGTATATTGGACAACCTGGTGGTGCAGTATATTGACAACCTGGTGGTGCAGTATATTGACAACCTGGTGGTGCAGTATATTGACAACCTGGTGGTGCAGTATATTGACAACCTGGTGGTGCAGTATATTGGACAACCTGGTGGTGCAGTATATTGGACAACCTGGTGGTGCAGTATATTGGACAACCTGGTGGTGCAGTATATTGTCGGAGACCTGCAGCCTTTGAGTAAAGTGGAAAGCCCAGCTTTCGTTAACTTAATTAAACGGTTGCACTCATCCAAAAACGTGCCATCAAGAAAGAAGGTACAGACACTGTTAAACCCACAACACTGTTAACCCCATAAAACACAACACTGCCCTGCCCTCAAGCGCTCCAGTAGAGAGGCTACTCAGCATCGGTGGTCTAATATTCAGGTAGGAATAAACAGTTATTATATTACAATATAATAATTACAGTAAATACCCAGTCTCAATCAATAGTTATTGGTGATATTATTATAGTTCTGGTTTTCAATATAAACATGTCCAATTATTTCAGTAATTGCCTCAGCTCACAATTGCTTTAATAGATATTACTGTGATCATTTTTGCCATGATAATCATGATGTTAATATTTCTTGTTCTTCATGTCTGTGGTTCTATATGGGCTCTGGCAATAATATGGAAAAAGAACTATAAATGAACTAGTTCAAAATTTGAACTATGAACTATGAACTGAACTAGTTCATTTTAAAATGTGTGAACTGAACTTTGAACTAGTTCATGTAGAAAGTGAACTTTCCCAACACTGAGTATCAGCTGGCTTTTTTAAAGTCCCATTCATTAAAGCTGTATAGTATTGCAATCGAAGTTCGCACTAATTCTACAATTCGAAATTCTAGTGAAATGCACCTAGTCGTTATCTAAGGGATTATGTTCACCAAATACTGAATATCATCCATGGGCCAAATGTCTGTCTCATTCCACGCTCACAAGAGTACAAAGGTATAGGGAAAACATGACATGGATTTCAGGAGAAATAACTTTAGTTAATGTATAAGGCAAGTCAAATGGATTTGTGAAATAGACCGACCGGGATTTTATATTTTCGGTGCTGAAAAGAAAGACGTTATGTTTTAGCAGTCACATCGATATTGCCTGCATAATCATACAGTAGCCTATGATCAATATGGGGTGGACCAATTGTCCTTCTTTGAATATTGGGGGGACGTGTCCCCTTGCCCCCCCATAGGATTACGCCTATGTGTAAAAATATATATTAGACGAGTTAAGTCCTGAAGACAACGACTACAGCCAACTATTTCTGTTTTGACTGACAAGACAAGTAGGCTACGTGTCCGTGACGACGATCCGTAGACTTCGACTCGTCGGCTATTTTCCATTCACAATGAAATTACTCAAATAATATATATCACAGAAAAGAATACAGAGGACATGACCTCGGTGTCCTCAATGGTAGTTACGGCACGGATTCCTAACAATATAAAGTATCTTCGGTACTCATGTTTTAAAAATAGGCGCTTTTTATGTTTTTCACCTCTCCTTCCTGTTAAAAGACAGACAGTCCGTCTGTCCAATCACAAGGGTCCGTTCTCTGCTAGATAGGCCCTACCTTTTCCGTTTGAAGTTAATGCTGTTGTGTTTTTCTATTTGCCGTTGTGTTTTTCTATTTGCCGTTGTGTTTTTCTATTTGCCGTTGTTTTTTCCTATTTGCCGTTGTGTTTTCCTATTTGCCGTTGTGTTTTTCTATTTGCCGTTGTTTTTTTCTATTTGCCGTTGTGTTTTCCTATTTGCCGTTGTGTTTTCCTATTTGCCGTTGTGTTTTCCTATTTGCCGTTGTGTCTTCCTATTTGCCGTTGTGTCTTCCTATTTGCCGTTATGTTTTCCTATTTGCCGTTGTGTTTTCCTATTTGCTGTTGTGATTTGCACTTCAGGGCCACCGTAAAAAGGTATACAAAATGTTAATGACACCAATGACACTTACTAATACACAAAACAGCTACACGAAACAAACACTAACGAATACTGAAACAACTTATAACAATGAAAAGCAACATTATAAATAAAAAAATAAAAATTAAACACATCACTAACTAGATAGCGTACAATTTCTGCAGAAATTGTGATGATGTGTGCTTGCGGCCACCCGTAGTCGACTGTGTACTGATATCAACTGCCAAACTGAGGTGACACTGCTGCTGCTGCGCCATAGTATGCAATGTGTTAAACCTATCAGTCATTACTCATGAATACACACTACTGCTGCAAGCACCATAGTATACAATGTGTTAAACCACCATAGTATACAAATGTGTTAAACATATCAGTCATTACTCATGAATACACACTGCTGCTATATGCACCATAGTATACAATGTGTTAAACCTATCAGTCATTACTCATAAATACACACTGCTGCTGCAAGCACCATAGTATACAATGTGTTAAACCACCATAGTATACAAATGTGTTAAACATATCAGTCATTACTCATGAATACACACTGCTGCTACATGCACCATAGTATACAATGTGTTAAACCACCATAGTATGCAATGTGTTAAACCTATCAGTCATTACTCATGAATACACACTACTGCTGCAAGCACCATAGTATGCAATGGGGGATGCCTAAAGGGAGGGAGAGCAAGCAGCAACAATTCACATGCTTTAGTATTGTATAAACGTAGTTAGTATTAACCTGGCAGTCAAGCTCAACAGGAAGTTACCATACAGGCCCCCTGTCTCATATCACTTTCCTGCCAGCCCTGACGCAGTGACTTTTGATTTGTTATAGAATAAACATGGACTCATCAGGTAGCCTTCTTTAAAGAAGGGAAACCCTCAACAGTTTACATGAAATTACCAGTAATAGTTCATTGGTGGGGGGCAAGGTTTGCTTCACACCGGCTTCAAATGTTTTTCCTGGGCCTTTGCATCCTATCCTATCACCGTGACCTCTGTGAAAAGAGAAGACAGTACAATGGACAGGAGTTTAGCACATGTTTAAATCTTCTCAGTTAATATGTACTTATTTTTATTGACTGGTTCATACCTCCCTGTCAAGTATACAATGTATAAAAACCTATCAGTCATTTCTCATGAATACACACTGCTGCTACATGCACCATAGTATACAATGTGTTAAACCACCATAGTATACAATGTGTTAAACCTATCAGTCATTACTCATGAATACACACAACTGCTGCAAGCACCATAGTATGCAATGTGTTAAACCTATCCGT